>OX377618.1:165847522-165913811 GCA_947397865.1 Polietes domitor
AGACATGCACCAAGAACAACAGCTTTTCATTCTACTGTACTTATTTCTGTTTGTGGACGACGCACACTTGCACAGTGGTTCTATGTTATAAAAAATATGTAAACAAATATATTTACTAGGAAAATACAGTCTAACAGTTTCTTCTATATGTGAGATCCCATGATTTTTTCGCAATTGCAGATAAACGCATTGGGTTAATTCTGTAGTAAAATTAGGTAAAATGGAAGGGGAGTTTAGTTAGGATTTGATGTTGAAAAGTCGCTGCGAAGCCACTTGACAAAGCCTTTGACAGGGTGGAAATCATTCATTATTAGACTAGTGGTAGTCTGCAGCCAAGTAATAAATGTCACCATGCCATTTGTAAATAAATTTGCACTCTAGTAAATATCGATGCAAAATGGTCTTGAGCCAGGACAATATCCCTGTTCAAATCAAATATTGTTTACAGACTAAAAAATACAAACGAAACAAGTAAGGAAAGGCTAAAGTCGGGCGGGGCAGACTATATAATACCCTACACCACTCCCTGCGTATATACCTCGTTTTGATTACTAAACCCAGGTATTTCATGGGAGCAATTTTATGTAGTTCATATAAATTATACAAGTACTATAAATTCATCTTTAGTCATATATAACGAATATGGTTAATAATAAAGTAATTGATCCAATTTTCCAGCAGATATTCCGAGTAAAGTAAATATAATATGATCCGGAAAAATTGATCAATATCCAATGATCAATACATATTATACAGCGGTAATAGGATGAATCGGACGGACATTTGAAGGGCATATATCAACAATTGAGGCCTGTGCCAAAACATGCGCCTATATATTTCTCATTCACGGTAGGTATTCCTAGTTGAAACATATAATGATGTGCAAAATTTGATGAAAATCCGATGTAAGATGTAGTTTCTAGAGCTGTAATAGAACAGAATGGGGCCCCATTTGGGTTATACCAAAGTATGAACAATTGGGCATCTCCCAAACAAGTATGGAAAGGCTAAAGACGGACTGAGCCGACTATATGATACACCCCACTTTCTGTCTCACTACAATTCCATTCGGTAAAAAAGTGAAATCGGGAAGGATTTTTGAATAATTTAAATGTATATGTTTGACAAAAAAATGTTAAATCGGAAAGGACATTTGTAAAGAGTGATTTTTTTGAGGTTAGGATTTTCATGCATTAGTACTTGACAGATCACGTGGGATTTCAGACATGGTGTCAAAGAGAAAGATGCTCAGTATGCTTTGACATTTCATCATGAATAGACTTACTAACGAGCAACGCTTGCAAATCATTGAATTTTATTATCAAAATGCGTGCTCTGTTAAGAAAGTTCATCGCACGCTTCCATTTTATGGTCAGTTTAATCGACCCACTGAAGCGGCTATTCGGGCTATTGTGACTAAATTTCGCACCAAATTTACATTGTTGGACATTAAACCACCAACACGCTTACGTAGAGTGCGAACTGAAGAAAATATCGCAGCTGTATCGGCCAGTGTTAATGATGACCACCAATTTTCGATTCGTCGCCGTTCGCACCAATTGGGTCTCTGTTACTCAAAAACGTGGAAATGCCAAAATTGGACTAAGCGGATGGACCACCTAAGACGCAGCCGCGGTCAACATTTAAATGAAATTATCTTCAAAAAGTAAATGTCATGGACCAATCTAACGTTTCAAATAAAGAACCGATGAGATTTTGCAAATTTTATGCGTTTTTTTTTAAAAAAAAAGTTATCAAGCTCTTAAAAAATCACCCTGTATATTGAAACCTGGAACGATGTGACCCGTTTTCACTATGTATGTTTATTGGTGAAATATAATATGTAAAGTTTGGCCAAAATCGGTTAAAGATTCGGGAGCAACATTTGTATTGGGGCTATATTTGAATCTGAACCGATCTTACCCACTTTCACCATAGATGTCTTTAGTTAGATTATAAGATGTTGTGCCAATTTTAAAGAAAATCGGGTACAATATGTGGTTTCTATAGCGGAAAAAGTCAGATCAGGAGCGATATTTGTATGGGGGCTATATCTAAATCTGAACCGATCTTACCCACTTTCACCGTAGGCATTTTAAGATGCATTATAAGATGTTGTTCCAATTTTAAATAAAATCGGGTACAATATATGGATTCTAGAGCGGAAAAAGTCAAATCAGGAGCGACATTTGTATGGGGGCTATATCTAAATCTGAATCGATCTGACCCACTTTTAACATAGGCATTTCTAGTTCGATTATAAGGTGTTATAAAAAATTTGAAGAAAATCGGGTACTATATGTGCTTTAAAGGAAAAAGTCAAATCGGGAGCGACATTTGTATGGGGGCTATATCTAAATCTGAAGCGATTTCTTCCAAATTCAATACTGATCGTCCTTTGCCAAAAAAAGTAACTTGTGCCAAATTTCATGATAATCGGCAAATCGATTCAGCTGGTGATTCTAAGCCGATCCGTATACTTAAAGGTGGGTCTAGCTCGATTATTTATTGGTGTTACAAACATTTGGCGGAAAACTAACTTATAATACCCTAGTCCACGAAGTGGTGTAGTGTATAAAAAGTATAATATATATTTTTTTGTAAATATTTATTTTCAAGAAAAACATTTCTATGAATTTAGTTTTTATAAATCCATAAGAATTTCTTTCAAACCCATCTTCGCTCGTCAAAGTATCATAATTATATCAGAATTTATGATATTTTGATCCCCGCATTGTGCGGAAGCGACGCAACGTATCCGTATCCCTTTAATCACTGTATATATCACTCTATGCAACCATTATATAATATTATAATATTATATATAATATTATATGTCTATACAATATTATAAACATTATTGAAAAACCTTTAATGAAATATAAATATTATGAAGGAAAATTCTTTCAGTTTAGGCTATATAGAGTTTCAAATGAACAAATGGCCAGGTATGAATATTGGGTAATTTAGTATTGTTGGCGCACAGTTAAATGAGTTTACGAAAGAAATGTCCGATACCATGTCCCTTTTTAAAATAAGTAAGGAAAGGCTAAAGTCTGGCGGTGCCGACAAGATACCCTCCACTTTCTTTCCCATTACAAATGAATACGGGTAAAGAAGTTATGTCGGGAATGATTTTTGTATGGCTACTATATATGTGGTCTATGGAGCGGAAAACGTCAAACTGGGACCGAAATTATTATAAGAGCTATATTTAAATCTGAACCGATCTTATCCATTTTCACCATAGTTGAATTATAAGCTGATGTGCCCAAACTGAAGAAAATCAGATAAAATGTCATGCTCTACAACAATTATAAATGTGATGTGCCAGACTGAACAATAATCTTTGGTACTTTTAATCCCTAGTCCCAAAACATTTCGGCTTTATCGCTGTCCCTTCGTGAGAAAGTCAATGCAATATTTATCAAACCCGCCATGATTTCACATTTTTGGTCCGATTTGCGTCTTATAGAGCTCACTGGAAAAGTACCGATCACTAATTCTGAATTTTTTTGAATTTCCCAACCCATTAATAACCAATAACCCCAATTTGTGTGGAAGATCTTAACCCTCTAGCTCATATCTCAATGTGTCAATTGGACCATGTTTTCGAGAAAATCAAAATAGTTATTTCACACAGGACATTTAAGGATTAAAATATTTTGCTTTCTCGATATGATATAAATTTAAGCACACTTTTCTAAAGTCACTTATCTCAATTTTTGATTTTACTGCCAACATTTATCACATTTCACTCGCAAAATTATATAATCGGCGATATGATGGAAGTGAATTAGGATAAATGTTTCAAAAGTTGTGAAAAGCGCCTTTAGAAAAACCCGCGTAACTTTATATCATACAGAGAACATCAAAATATGATTGCTGACTAAATACGGAATATTTGTGAAAGAATTGTTTCAGAAACCCAGAGAAAGACAGTTGAAGTAAATGCAATTGAATCCGCAAATTTTGTAGTTTTGCAACCATTGCAGCTTTTTTGCGACATACTACATGTGATTTACAAGCAACATTTGTTTTTAATACACTTGCAAAAAATCATCCCGATCCGGAAAAAATACGAAACATAATCTCAAGCGAGTATTTTTATTTACCATGCTCTGTTTTATTTTTACCGAAAAAAGGGTAAAATTGACCCTTAAAGAGAGGAGCTGTAGCGTTAAGATCCTCTTAAAATTCCACTATATAATTCTGACAATAAGAATTCTATCAGACATTAACACAACACTTATTTTGCTTATTATAATGGTGAAAATCTTGCAGTCACAGTTCGCAAAACTAAAGCCTTCGACCAAAAATGAAAACTTGACCCACTATAAAAAGAAACTCAGACCAACTGGACTATACGTTTACTCTACGATCTAATGATCTAATCAACATGTCATTTCAGTATTACAAGGTCGGTACTCTGTTCAAAAAATGCTGTTGGACAGTGTTGTTAAGGAAAAAGTTATAAACATCCAATTCGGTAGAAATATGCCACAGTCGGCTCGCAATATAGTGGCTTTTCGAAATTGATACTTTTAGAATAATTTTGATATCTACCTATGTATACTTATATATGTTAGGATGGGTCGATTTTTCATATAAATTGTCAGTCAAAAACGTAAACTACGGAAAATTCTAAGAACATTTCACAAAGAACCATATGTATTCCTAACCCATGGAAATCTACTTCAAATATCATATCACATTAAATATTAAATTGAATGAGTATACACAAACCCCTATGTTTCATACTAAATCAACAGAGATACAAGCCGACCGAATTTTAAGCCGACAAGCCGCCGCCGATTTCATCGGCTCACATCGACTTCAACCACGTCGCCGATTTCATCGACTCATATCGACTTCAACCACGCCGCCGATATTTGACTCAGTCCAATCTTACTACCAAAATGGACAACCCACTCAAAATTACAAAAGAAAATATAACTGTTGACATAGACAACCTACTACTGTGAAATATATGGATCTTTCTTTGAATTTGGTATCCTACTATCTGATGACGTCTATAGAATGATTTGAAAGTCGCATATAAGTCAATTCCATTATGGCCATGTGTTCCTATAAAAAACAATAAACAACAGCTTTTTTAGTGTGTCAAAGTAGGTATAGCTTTACCATTCTTTGGGAGGATTATGATATTCAAGATGTCTGGTCAAATATGCCTCACATGAAAAGCTGTGATTGCGAAAATATTTACTAAATTCGTCCATATTATAAGTTTTGGGAATGGATTCCCACTCCTAGAAAATTATTATATGGGATAATAATATTAAATTATGGGAACATTGGCTAATATTAACGAATATTGAACTACTTGCCAAAAAATAAAGGAGAAGGTATTAAAAACCAATACAAATTGTTCTTCGCATTTTCCCAAAATTGTCAAATAAATAGGGGTGATCGAATGACAGAACGAGCCGGCAAATCGCCGCCGATAATTATGGGTCGGCTTGTAACTCTGTAAATCAATACCTCGAAGACGGAAATAAAAATGTGTCTTTTATCCTAAACTTATTTTAACGCGTAGTACCAGTTATTTAAAGTGATTTGCTTCTTTAGGAAATTTTAACTTCGTATAGCGCTAACGCAATATTTCCTCATATCAAGTTCAAACTTTTCCTTGATAGTAGTACATGCTTTGAACTTGACTCTAGTTCAATTTTCCTCAAACCAAGTAAATATTTACTCAAACTGAGGAAAATTCCAGTAGGTTTTTCCTCAAACCAAGTATATTTGTACCAAATCTAACTGAAATTATCCTAAAACCAAGTACATTTTTACTCAAATCATGTAAACATTTACTTAACCCTATCATGCCCGAATTTTCTTCTTTATAAATATATAAAACTTACTTGGTTTTTTGAAGAGATATGGGTCTAAATATTATTGCTATAGAGTCTTGGGGTTCTAATTCAGATATCGGTTAAACAAACAAATGTTTTTAAATGGTTTCTTCATTTTATAAATCGTTGATATTTATCTGTTCGAATAACATAGACAGTTTTTCTTGTATTCGAAGAAATCAAATAAAAATAAGAAAAATTTCTAAAAAATTTCTAATTACAAGAAACTCAAACAATTGAAATTTGAGACTTCACTACGCAAAACCAAGTTACCGAATTTGTTGTTTTCCTTTTAAATATTCCTTGTTACATATGTAAACAATAATAAAAAATATTAATTCTGCAAAATATGTGATTTTAAAGATTTTATAGGACTAACTCGCAATGTCCGAGTGTACAAAACTAATACAAAAAATGACAACATGAAATATTTCTCAAATGTTTCATGATACCTCTGCCATAAAGAGTTGAGCCTTCGCAGTGGTTGTTTAGATAATATTTGAAGTATTTAAGAAATAAGTCTCTGCAAACGACCGAGAAGTGTTTCTTAGATTAATTTTCAAGATTTTTCTAAGTTCAAGTTATTTTTTTGAGTTCATTAATACTTAAATGTATGAAGAACTCGGCATAAATTTCAGTAATCATATTAACATAATTTTAGGAAAAAACACATTTTCTAGTTAAAATTTCCTAAATAGAATTTTTTTCCATACGAAATTATTCTTGGAAATATTCTTCCACACAAGTATGAATTTACTCAATTGTAATAATTTTATATTAAATCTGAAGAAATGTTTTTTAAGTACATTTGCTACCCTCTTTGTAGTAAATGAACAATTTGCGTTTCTTTGGAAGAAGGAAACTTTACTCATACTTAATTAATTTTCCTACTTTCAAGAACATTTTCACTAAACTGGAGTAAAATTGTTGAACTAAATTGTAGTATGGATTTTTCACATATTTAGAAATGCTATTAGGAATGCTGAGTGCAGACCGTTTCCGTTTTATACCCGATCTTCCTTTAGTCCTTGAATCCTTTAATCCTTGATCGATTTTGACAATTGCAATACAAACCAATGGTTATGAGCTGTAGTCTGTTTTGCACAGACAGACGGCAATGGCTAGATTGTCTAAGAATTTGAAGTCGATTTCCGAGGGCTAGGAATTCGTCTTAGACCCATTGTTTCATTCAAATTGAACCACCCTAATATATATATATATATTTGCCAATAACACCGTACGACAATTTTCTAAAAAAACTCGTTACACTTGAACCAGTTGATATAGGTATGAAATTATAAGTAAAATGGAGTTTCTTGGCGTTTTTCATTTCCTTGTCCTGTTGCTCTTTCACAAGACTACAATGATCTTGATAGCAACGTATGATAACGATATTAGTGTCAAATTAAAGAGGATAATATCTATAATATCTAAAAATAATTCAAATATCATGATTCAATCTGTATTAGTACAGCACTAACATCTATTTCAAGTTTGCCCCTTATTTTTTCTAGTTTATTTATATCTTTCTTTTTAAGAGACCAAATTTTAATTGGTTTTTATTACTAAACTAATATATTTAGATAGAATTATTCTTCTTTGATTTGAAATGTCATAGACTGTGAATAGGTATTACAAATAATTTTTGAAAAATTGTATCCTTTGGAAATTTGTAGTCCTTTTAAGGAGCAACGGGATGAGAACATGAAAAACGCCAATAAATTCTATTTCGCCTAAATATTCAGATGTATTCATTTGGTTCAAGTGTAATATGGACTGTCGGACAGTGTAATATGAAATTTTGCCGGTAATATTGTGAAATGCATGGTGGAGGGTATATAAGATTAAGCCCGGCCAAATGAAACGTTATTTTTACCAAACACACCCTTGAGAGCTGCATTTCGACATTTTCGAGGTGGTGCCCTCGCTTATGAATTATGTGAACCAGTGTTCTACTCTCCTACTCCCTGCAGTGACACAAGTTGGCGCAAGCTAACACCTGAATGGCCTTGTTGTAATATTTATATGCAAAATATTCGATTCGTGAAACCCGAAACATATGATGTTTCTGTCTAAAAGACATCAAACCGTCTTTAGTGTCCACAAATATATTTTCAGAGGAAAAAACACAAAAAAAATCCATTAGGAGTATGAGGCTGTCTGAATGAAAATGTTAAAGTAATCGCATGCATACACAGTGATGGCGGTTGAATGCTTGTCAATTTTGTAAATTCATATCTTTTATACTTAAGAAAGCATTTAACGGCAACAAAAAACTCGACAGATGGTAAAATTTTGCTGTGTAGTGCCTGTACTAGACCACAGGTGGATGATGTTGATGTACATGCATTCAAATCAATAATTTAAAACCATAGACACTGTGCAGACATTATAATGGAAAATATTACAATGTACGAATATATACACACTTATACACAAGAACAAAGTTTTGGTCTTAAATTTTATATTTATGGCAATTTTGAAACTAATATGTGAGTATGGTAAAATCATAAAGAGCGTGCCGCGAATCTTATATGGAAGAGTAATACAAAGATTACAAATAAATAAATAAAATATCGGATAAATTTTAAGGGGCGTGACAAAGGTACATAAAATCTTTATCAAATATAAAATCATAAGAGATTCCAAGCATCCGAATACATCATAAAAATATACTTATGAGTGATTTTGAGGGATGGTTTAACTCACTGATGGCTAGACCTAGGAGCGGAATATTTTACAATTCATACAATACAAACTTCTTGTGGGCTGTGGTTTCTAGGGAATTAGCTAAATATGGAAGGATATTTGTATGTTACACTAAGGCAAACCTACCCATCCCTATTGTATAACCTTTTAATTTTGTCTGGCATAACATTCATGTTTCATACGAACAACTTGTTATCAAAATATCGCATATCATTCCTAGGAACGAAAGTTATCCCTTCAGTGCTTTTCACTTTTGTCCGTATCAAATGAAATATAATCGTATCCTCCCTATTGCGTAAGGCTGGACTAGATATAACAAAAAAGTACCAAACGTCCGCTGGGTTGTGGGATTAAATTTCAAATGTTTTCTCTTTAAATAGACGAGGAACATAAAAATTACTAAATTTTAGAAGTATGAGCATTATATTAAAGGGTAATTGACATTTGTAATATTTTGCGAATTTGATTGTGTAATTCACCGAAAATGAAGCTTGTTTTGAAATTTTGTGTTTAGGGTCTCTCGTCAAATACTTTGTAAATGATGAATACTTTATAAATTATGAATAATTTACAAATAACTAAGTTTTAAATTGGACAAATGGAAGGAAACCCACATAAAAAGGCATTAAGTTCGGCCGGGCCGAATCTTCCCTACCCTTCACCACGGAGCGCATTATACAATATGACTGGCATATTAGAAGATTTACATAGAAGAAGTTTTAAATAAATTGTGATGCTTCATTATTATAATATTAATAGTTCTCTACTGTATAAAAATAAAAGTGAACTTGAGGCAGCAATCTTCAAAAATGTGTCCAAAGTATTAGAGGTATTGTCAGTCAATTCAATTCAAGTTCAGTTCCCTCAGGGCCGATTGCGATTTTGTTTGATTCCAGCTACACACCTAATTTCCCTATAGCACTACTAAGATGACATTCGCAAAGCCAGTCGAGGTCAAACTCCCTTCAAGAATAGACCGAGCTAATTTCATGTGAAAATCTTATACACTTGAGAAAAATCCAGACAATCATGGCCTCAGTATAACAAAAAACGTACCAAATAACTTCAAGCTCGATATAACAAACCTTTCCTACTGGTGTGGTCCATTCAAAACGGCGCCTTAAGGCACTACTTAACGCTCCCGTGAGAGCAGCACGTAAACCAACCAACACACCTAATTTCGTGATTGCAGCTACAGCCGTTTGTTTGGTACCAGTTTTATTCCTTTGTTTTCATGTTTGACCTACAATTAATAGTACGAATTTGAAAATGTCTTCTATTTTGCTCCGCTTTTCACTTCTACGCAATTGGTGTGAGTAAACATCGAATTTCCGCTTAACAGAAAAAATTTCGAAAAAAAATCCATTATGTTTCGGACATACACAGTCAGATTGCAACCATTGGACACATTTGTGGAACATTTGAAGCTCCTAGGTTATTGCAGAAAGAAAAGCTAGATCGTTTTAGAATTTTCCACGACCTAAACATTTCATATCTGTCTGTCTGTCCATTTATTGTTGTAATCAAAGTTCAGGTCGCAATTATAGCCAGAACCAAACGAAACTTTGTGCAACGCAGTTTTTCGGGATAAGGACGAACGCTATTTAATTTGAAGAAAATCGGTTCAGATTTAGGTATAGCCCCCATACGAATTTCACTCCCGATTTGACTCTTTTCACTCTATATACCACATATTTCAACAGATTTTCTTCAAGATTGGCAAAACATCTTATATTTCAACTAGAAACACCAATGGCAAAAATAGTTAAAATCGGTTCAGATTTATATATATCGGTTCAGATTTAGATATAGCCCCCATACAAATGTCGCCCCCGAATTGACATTTTCCGCTCTAGAAGCGACATATTGTACCCGATTTACTTTAAATTTGGCACAACTTCTTATAATCCAACAAAAACACCTATAGTGAAAGAGGGTAAGATCGGTTCAGATTTAGATATAGCTCCAATACAAATGTTGCTCCCAAATGTTTAACCGAATTTGGCCAAACTATATATATTATATTTCACCTATTTCGTTCCAGGTTTCAGTATAACCCCATACAAATGTCCTTTCCCATTCCAGTAATATTTTTTGTCAAACACATATATTTACAGGGTATAAAAATCCTTCCCGTTTTTTCTTTTTTTACCGAATTGAATTGTATTCGGATAGAAAGTGGAGTGTATCATATAGTCGGCCCGCCCGACTTTAGCCTTTCCTTACTTGTGTTCGAAAAGGGTACAACATTATTTCACTGGTACATTTTTTTCTATGTGTACAAATTTCAATTATTATCCTTGGAGGCGTTTAATGCTCTTCGTGAATCATTTTGGTTAACGTACCTTCCAGGTAGTTGCTCTCCAAAATTGGTAATTACACACTCCACGAGAGTATTATGTCTTTGTGTATTTGTTTGTAACACCCAAAAGGAAGGGTGATAGACCCATTGTTAATTATACCGATCGGCTTAGAATAACTTTCTGAGTCGATTTAGCAATGTCCGTCTGTCCATCTATTGTTGTAATCACGATACAGGTCGCAATTGTAGCCAGAACTAAACGAAACTTTGTCCAACGAAGTTTTTCGGGAACGAACGCTATTTAATTGGAAGAAAATTGGTTCAGATTTATATATAGCTCCCATACAAATTTCGTTCCCAATTTGAATTTTTCCGCTCTAGAATCCACATATTTTAACAGATTTTCTTCAAAATTGGTAAAAATCTTATATTTAAACTAGGAACACCTAAGGTGAAAATAAGTCAGATCGGTTCAGATTGATATATATAGCTCCCATTCAAATTTCTCTCCCGATTTGGCTTTTTCTGCTCTAGAAACCACAGAAATGTATTGATGTAATCAAATTACAGGTCGCAAATTTAGTCCGATCGTAACAAAAATTGGCACAAGTAAGTTTTGTGGATCAGGGACGAACGCTATTTATTTTGAACAAAATCGGTTCAGATTTATATATAGCAAATACCATACAAATGTCGCTCCCGATTTGATTTTTTCCGTTCTATAAAGCACATATAGTACCCGATTTTCTTCAAATTTGGCTTAACAACTTATAATCTAACTAGAAACACTTATAATGAAAGCGGGTAAGATAGGTTCAGATTTAGATGTAGCCCCCATACAAATTTTATGTATTATAATGTTATTTATTACATGGTGAAAGCGGGTCACATCGTTCAATGCTTCAATACAGATGTATTTTCCGATTTAACATTTTTTTCAAACACATACATTTACAACATGCAAAAACCATTCCCGATTTCACTTTTTTACCGAATTGAATTGTAATATGATAGTTGGGAAGTGGAGTGTATCATATAGTCGGCTCTGTCCGACTTTAGCGTTTCCTTAATTGTTTTTATTTATAATGTTCATTTTAGGTGATTCAGATAATTGAATAACATTAGTTGAAAAGTAAAAAAATAATTTAAGCTTCTAAACGAACATATCTATATATATTTTTTTTTCATTTTTTTGAAATATTGAAGGAAATATTACTTTTGGGAAAAAAATAAAATTTTGTGTGTTTAATTTTTTCAATTTTGAGAAGAATGAAAGTGGTCTAAATCAGTACATCCTCTGAAAGAAAAAAATGTTGGGCTTCGGTGGAAAAATATTTTTCAATTCACTCAAACATAAACGATTGCATATCTCAGAACGGATACATATATGTGTATCGATTCCATATTCAATTTATTTTTATTAAACAAATTACTCAGGTTTTATGTTTAAAATACATCGCCTGTATCTTTAAATTTTGTTGCGGTAGCCCTTACAGTGAGATTTGAAAGAACATTGACATTTTTTATAGAACAGTCCCAGTTGGGGAAAATGTGAGGCCCGCGCTAAAAATGTACGTAAGCACATTTGTTGAGATTGTGAGTTGAAATCCAATTTCAAATATAAATATATATTTCTCACATATACATTTCTTGTAGGACAGGCCCTCTGACTGCCTTGACAGGCCTGCTAGTAAACATGCAATGTTTTCGTTGCTAGGGAATTCACAACCACTAGCACTATCACTTTGCAATCGGTATACAATTTAAAAATTTGGCACGACTGAGGTTACCCGTCTTGGAAGCACGCCCAGTAGCCCTAGTTCCAAACCTTCGTAAATAATCTGAAAAACAAGTAAGGAAAGGCTAAAGTCTGATCTGGCATTAGCTTAAGCATGATGACAATGATGATGATGATGATGAAAACCAATCTGAGTCACATTGCTATAGCGTTGCCAGATCAGATCAATTTATAGAATGTTACATCTATCCCCGTATGAAGGAAAAATCAAAATCTGAACCGATTTTCTTCGAAAAAAAAACAATTCTACTAAGATTCATTAACATCAGAAATCAATTGCGACCACTACTTTGATTGCAAGAGAAAGCGATTTCAGATCTACCAGTAAAATAGACGGTCTTGCTTTCATTTATATAATACCACCAATGCCTGTGTCATCATATCCCATGGTAGCTATAAAAATTAACATTACTTAAGAGAGATAAAACACGTTTTAAAATAGGCCAGTTTTAGATCAACACCACCTGATGTGTTGATGTAGCTGGATGGACATGTATTTGTCACACGTAGAATGTTACTGGTATCGTTACCAAGGCCAAGGTTATTCCATTTATTTGCTACAATTTGCCCTTATCAAATAGAGATTCCATTTTGCACAACCACACAGATTGCTAACACATCGAAATGAATGTGAATGTTTATTTTTAAAACTTATTTACACAATACGTATTAAGTTTAGAGGTGGCGAGGTCGTTTGCACAGGTAACTGCTCTAATGCTCCAAGCAATTTACATAGGACAACGTGTAATGCGAATGATAAAATCTAAACTAATCCTACATCTTATTCCTTATTTCTTCCACCATATATTCGAAAGTACAGCAACACGTTTATATTAATATCTGGTGCTGCTGTTGCTGCGAAACAAGCCAGAATAGAATGGAAAAGAATGAATCATACATATCATAAATTTTGGCCAAACAAGTCCTCTATCCCTTAAATTAACCTTCTTTCTTTGCAACATTTATCTCGTTGTAGGGCAGTCAATTGTGATAGATATGGCAAAATCTCAGGTTTGGGCATTTAGAAACTCCAATTCCAGGATACGAAGAAATAATCTCGCAAACATCGCCGAAGGAATGAGGCGCAAGTTCTCTCAATCAATGAGCCCAGGGCATTTCCATTTTAACTCATATTTGTGTTCACTTTTTTCTGAGTGTCGAATTTTGGAATAATGAAGGGTCAAAAAGGGTCAAAAGGGAGGGTGGTGGTCCCGTCCGACTTTATTTATTTATTTTTCACCTGTATCTCGATATTTTGTCCTCTGGGCGAAGGAAGCGTTATTTGCTGTTAATCAAATTTGCATTCATTGAAGCGAATTTTCATATCCTAATTACGTTGACGCAACCGGTTCATCTTATTTCACAATATGAGCTCTAACAATAGTTTTCATAGAATTTTACTATGGTGGGTTAAGATCCGCCAGGGGCGGACGCTGTTGAGTTTGTAGAAAACTGGTTCAGATTTAGATATAACCTCCATACAAATATCCCTCCGATTTACCCAATAACTGCTCAAGAATCCACAATTTTACATCGGATATATTTCATGTTATATTTGAATTAGGAACTATGGCACAATAATTACAAAAAGTTGGACTTTGTCCTAGTCCTTCTTATGTTGATAACATATGTACATATTTAGTTTTCATGTGAAAAGTTTTTGTATTAATTGTCTTAGAGTGTGATGAACAAATAAAATAAAACATAAAAATATGCAAGCAATATAAGATAATATTTCAATTTCATTTATCCAATCTATACAAATACAATATTCCTTACAGACTACATTATAATACTAAAACAAGTAAGTCGTGTGGTCCGACTATATAATACCCTACATCACTTCTTGCATCTATGCCTGGTTTTGATTACTAAACCCATCGATGGATGGATTTACATTGGAATGTATGGACCAATTTAACAGAAATTCAGAATATATATTTGTTTGATGGTGACGAAAAACCTTATGTATTAATGGACATTACAATATATTTAGGGTCCGATTTTACTTAAATTCGAAATGTTTTTATGCTAGCCAGGCAAAGCGGGCTAGTTCTTAGTCCAAATTAAAGAATACGACAAAATTGATGAAAATCTTTTGCATTATGTAATTACATTGCGATGTGAACTATGTGATGGGGAAATAAGTATAAAATACAAAATGTAATATGTGGCTTTTAGAACGCCAATTCAATTTCACAGTACGTGAAATATAACATGATCTCTAAAATTTGATTATATGATCATGATGATGTGTGGGTTCTAGAGATGATATTGTGTAAATTGAGGCGGTGCATTTGTATGGTGGCTATACAAAACCATGAATCCATATAGTTCACTTTCATAGTAGATGTTCCTATTTGATATATAGCATCATATCTAAAATTTAACCACGATCCGATGTAAAATGTGGGTTCTAGAGCTGAACTAGTGAAAATTTGGGAGGCCATTTGTATGACGTTAAATTTGGTGTATAAATACCTCTGACAACGTAGAAGCGCAATCAACATGGGTTTTTCGAAATTTATTCTTATAAGGGGTTAGCGGGAAAAAGGGATAAAAATGGTACCAAATAAAGTAGTACTAGAATCGTAAAATTTGGTCGTAAATTCCTCTCACCACATAGAATAGCAAGGGAGAAAAAAGGTACCAATAAAATAAAAAATAAAGTAAATACCTCTGACCATGTAGTTTTGTACCATGGAATTTTGTACTTTTAAGAGGTGCGTGGGACAAAAAGGGAAATAATGGTGTACAACCCTTTAATTACGTAAATGCATATATTTCAAAATTTGGATGATCTGTCAAGTAAATTTGGAGAAGAATTTTTATACACTTCACGAGAGTAGTATGTCTTTGTGCATTTATTTGTAACACCCAAAAGGAAGGAAGATAGACCCATTGTTAATTATACCGATCGGCTTAGAATCACTTTCTGAGTCGATTTCGCAATGTCCGTCTGCCTGTCCGTTTGTCCATCTATTGTTGTAATCACGATACAGGTCACAATTGTAGCCAGAACGAAACGCAACTTTGCACAACGAAGTTTTTCGGGACAAGGACGAACGCTATTTAATTTGAAGTAAATCGGTTCAGATTTAGATATAGCCTTCATACGAATTTCACTCCATATTTGACCCTTTTCACTCTAGATACCACATATTTCAACAGATTTTCTTCAAGATTGGCAAAACATATTATATTTTGACTAAAAATGTGTTAGATCGGTTCAGATTTATATATAGCTCCCATACAAAGTTAGTTCCCAATTTGAATATTTCCGCTTTAGAATTATTTTAACAGATTTTCCTCTAACTTCGCAAAACACCATATACTTCAACTGGAAACACCTGTTGTAAAAATGTGTTAGATCGGTTCAGATTTATATATAGCTCCCATACAAATTTCGCTCCCAATTTGAATTTTTCCGCTCCAGAATCCATATATTTTAACAGATTTTCTTCATATTCTACATATAGCTCTCATACAAATTTCGTTCCCCCAGAAACCGCGTATTTTCAGAGAATTTTTTCAAATTGAGCATAACACGTTATACTTGAACTGGAAGAACCTATTGTGTAAGTTCTCATTCCATATTTGGATATAGCACCGATACAAATATTCTTCTCGATTTGACAAATTGGGTCAAATCATATTAGCCTATGATTAGGAAACATGCATAAATCCTCTCTGTTTTCACTTTTTTATCGAATTGAATTGTTTCGGTGGAGTGTATCATATAGCCGTCCCCGTCCGACTTTACCCTTGCCTTACTTGTTTGTGACTGCAAAAGTGACTATGAACATAAAAATAATATAAATAGAATAGTTCAAAAAGTGGGAAGCATATAACCGAATGTTGTAATTCGCTACAAACATTTTGATTTGAACTGGGATATTGTCCTGGCTCAAGACCATTTTGCATCTATATTTAATAGAATGCAAATTTATTTATAAATGGCGTGGTGACATTTATTACTTGGCTGCAGACTACCACCATCAACCACATGCAACCGCGAATTTTGGATTTTTTCAACAATTGCAGATATTTTCTCGACTTATTTCATATATGATACAAGCGGCATTAGTTCTTAATACACAAACAAAAAATTAGTCGGATCCTTCAGATTGATCGCGAGAAAATCATAAAACAAAAATGTCATGCATGAAAATCATTTTAGCCATATTTGCCGCGAAAATTAAAATTAGCCAAAAATATCCAATTTGTATTTTTTGTTTACAGTGCCCCACCGCAATATCCACTTTATGTAAAAAATTTGGAAAAAGGGATACAAATGGTACCAATCTGACGGATGAAGCTGGAATCTTTAAATACGGTGTGTACATCCCAGAAAATGCATATCCTACACAAAAATGCCAAAATTTTATGAAAAACATTACAATAAATCTTATTATAATATTTTGGCATAAATGGCAATGTGTTTATTTCAACATTCATAGCGCTCAATTTTAAACATGCAAAAGTGTTTATGAACCATAAAACCGAGAATAATAGGACATTTCGAAAACGTTTTAATCGTAGTAATTAGTAATCCGCTTTAGATTAAACAGTAGAAGAATGATTAATAATTACTCTTAAAATTAAAGAGAAAAACAGTTTTTTCGCCCTCCTGAAAAATTATGTTTTTGTTCATAGCCACTTTTGAATATAAGCCATCAGCATGCTTTCAGCCAGAAGCAAGAATACTTGTTACCTATAGTGATTTTTGAAAATGTGTACTTTTTGGGAAATAGTTGAAAAAGTTATAAAGTGGCCGGCTGCATCTAGGAACATGAGATCAAAGATATAAAAGGCTCTGCGGTTGTAATTTTTTGTTCAAAACTGGGTAGAAAATGATAAAAACAAGTAAGGAAAGGCTAAAGTCGGGCGGGGCCGACTATATAATACACTACACCACTCCCTGCGTATATACATCGCTTTTATTACTAAACCCAAGTTTTTCATGGGAGCAATTTTGTGTAGTTCATATAAATTATACAGTAAAATGGGGCCATTTGTAAGGGCTCTACATTAAAAAGAGGTTACATATAGATCACTTTCAAAGTAGGTATTCTTAGTTGAAATATGACATGATATGTAAAATTATATCGAAATCTAATGCACGATGTGGGTTCTAGAGATGTAATAGAGTGGAATGGGGGCAGAATTTGTATGGACCAATATATTTGACTATCATAATATGTCTTCCTAGTTGAGGGCTATATCTAAATCTGAACCGATCTTACCCACTTTCACCATAGGTTTTTTAGTTGGATTATAAGATGTTGACCAATTTTAAAGAAAAACGGGTATAATATGTGGATTTTAGAGCGGAAAAAGTCAAATCAGGAGCGACATTTGTATGGGGGCTATATCTAAATCTGAACCGATCATGCCCACTTTCAGCATAGGTGTTTCTAGTTCGATTATAAAATGTTGTGCCAATTTTAAAGAAAAACGGGCATAATATGTGGATTTTAGAGCGGAAAAAGTCAAATCAGGAGCGAAATTTCTATAGGGGCTATATCTAAATCTGATCCGATCTTACCCAATTTTTGCATAAGTGTTTCTAGTTCGATTATAAGATGTTCTGCCAAATTTAAAGAAAATCGGGTACAAGATGTGGTTTCTAGAGCGGAAAATGTCAAATCGGGAGCGACATTTGTATGGGGGCTATATCTAAATCTGAACCGATCTTACCCAATTTCAGCATACGTGTTTCTAGTTAGATTATAAGATGTTCTGCCAAATATAAAGAAAATCGGGTACAATATGTCGCTTCTAGAGCGGAAAATGTCAAATCGGGAGCGACATTTGTATGGGGGCTATATCTAAATCTGAACCGATCTTATCCAATTTCAGCATACATGTTCCTAGTTAGATTATAAGATGTTCTGCCAAATTTAAAGAAAATCGGGTACAAGATGTGGTTTCTAGAGCGGAAAATGTCAAATCGGGAGCGACATTTGTATGGGGGCTATATCTAAATCTGAACCGATTTCCTCCAAATTCAATACCGATGGTTCTTGGGCAGAAAAAATAACTTCTGCCAAGTTTCATGACAATCGGACAACAATTGCGACCTGTAGAGTGCGAACAAGCTTAGATGGACAGCAGGCGGACGGACGGACAGACAGACATCGTTAAATCGACTCAGCTGGTGATTCTAAGCCGATCGGTATAGTTAAAGGTGGGTCTAGCTCGATTATTTCTTGGTGTTACAAACATTTGGCGCGAAACTAACTTATAATACCCTAGACCACGAAGTGGTTAATTCAAAAGTACAAATTTTGAAAATCCATTATCTCACGTACATAGTGCAAAATAACTTAAATTCATGAATCAACCAATTTTTTCCGTGAAAGTAAAAAGTACGAATTTGGAAAAATCTTTTTAATTTGAGTGTCTATGCAGTCAGAGGAATGTATACGCCGAATTCCATGATTCTAGCTGCGGCCATTTTGTTGGTACCATCTCTATCCCCTTTCTCCAATTTTACACCCTCAACAGTACGACTTTCTAAAATCTCTTTATTTTACCTGTCTACGCAATTAGATGGATGTACACACAGAATATCATCATTCTAGCTGTATTCGTTTAGTTCGTACTATTTTTATTCCTCTGTAGCCATTTTAACGCCAAAAATTACAAAAAATCCTTCTATTTTACGTATCTACGCAATCAGAGGAATGTATACATCGAATTTCATTATTCTAGATGCAGCCGTTTGGTTGGTACCATTTTTATCCCTCTATTCCCATTTTACCCCTTAAAAGTAAAAAATACTTTTATATTATGTATCTAGTCAATTAGAGGAATGTACACACCAAATTTCGTGTTGCTAGCTGTTGTCGTTTAATATGTACCATTTTTATCCCCTTTTGCCCCATTTCACGCCCTACGAATAATCACTTTATGATGCGCTTTTATGCTATAAGGGGAATGTGCATTCCATATACAAGCAGACATATTCAAAAGGCATGCTGAAATACTCTAAATATTATGGGTATTTTCAGTCCTTGTGAGGGAATAATTTTTCCCTCTGGTCCGATTTCGCCCACTTTCAATCCCAACAGATCTGCAACCATAAGACACATTTAGCGAAAATTTGAACCTACTAGCTCATTTCGTTCGGAAGCTAGCGTGCTTTCAACAGCCAGCCAGACAGACAGACGGACATGGCTATATCGTCTCAGAATTTTACCCAGAATATATATACTTTATGGGGTCTCCGATGCATATTTTAAGGTGTTACAAACGGAATGACAAAGGTGTTACAAACGGAATTGCGGTGGAGGGTATAAAAATATACTACTCAGAGCCAAGTATAGCGGCAGAGAGTGGTGTGGGGTGTCGCATAGTCAACAAGAAATAAAATTATTGTGTGAAAATCGCAGTATTCATAGTATGAAGATACCTTAAAATCAAATGATATTTGAAATTAGTATATGAGATGACCCGAGATTCGGGATTCATGTTCGTTGCCGAACAACATCCCTACAAAGTACGGACACATTGCTTAGCCATTTTATATGTTGTGCGGCAGCAGTCGGGTGATTGGGGGGAGTGTTGAGGACGATAGAGCGAACGAGAGATTTACAATAAAATGTAAGTGTAGCCACAAATTGTTTCATTTATATGCAACAAAATGAAAAAAAAAAGAGAACTACGATAAAACAAAGACCTCTACTCGCAAGCAAACCGCTGTGCAACCGCATAGACACACACAAACACATACCCATGTATATATGTATGTATGTATATGCTACCGCATATAGTACATAGACAAATGTGTTCGCCGACATTCACACACACATACATATAGGACTATCCTTTGGACTGGAACACCATTAAATAACTGCACTTGTATGGCACTGGTTCCTGGATAGGTTTGTTTTATTTGAAAATCCTATTTGCAGTAGTTCTATTCGCACAGGGGGAGCGTCAGTGTAAGCGTGAGTACTGCTACTGCTAAAGCAAGGGAGAAGGATAACGTGAATGAATAGTTTTCAAATTGTATTCCTTTTATATTTTTTAATATAAATGTTGGCTATTTCCTGTATTTGAATTTGCATACGAGCTGGCTACAAAATGTTGATGAAACAGTGTTTGCTTATGCTGCAGTGTAAATAAACAAGAAACATGATGCGTTCAGGACAATTTCTGCAGGTCTTCTGTTTTTTTTCTATTTTTTTTTTTTGAGTCATAACCTCTTAAGTTACTTTTTAATGTGTGTGTGTAGTTGAAGTACTTTATTGGATACTAAACAAATATTTGGATGACATAGAAAATCTGGGAAAAATTTATTTAAAAATTTGTTGCATCTTATTTCGCAGGACACTAGCTTACAGCAATTTTCTGCAGCATTTTGATTGAAAAAAAAATATTTTTTCATTCTGATGCAGTGCCTGTGTCTATTTGATAAAATCTATGGATAAACGAATAAGTTATGACATATCTGTACAATCGGGAAGGCCATTTGAATGAAAATACCCCTTAAGAGACAAAAATTGTACCAATCCAAACACAACAGCTAGAATTATTAAATTCGTTTTATGCATACCTCTGTGTGCGTAGACTTGTGAAATAAATGTATATTTCGAAATTTTTGTTTTTAAGGTTTAAAATGGGAAAAGAGGGATATGAATGGTACCATCCAAACGGCTGAAATTTAGATAATAAAATTTGGTTAACGGGGCAAACGAGCGAAGTGGGATAAAAATGGTACTAATCAAGTGGCTGTAGCTAGAAATATGGAACTAAGTGGGTAGGCTACTCTCACTGTTTGTAGGGTTGTGATTGTAAATGGGTAAAATTGATCGCGAGGGATAAACGTTTTTCTAACAAGTACAGAAAATATCCCAAATAACCAATAACACAGTGCAACACGAAAAAATATAACCATATTCGGATACCACTATGTGATAAAAAACAAAAAGACAATTTTGCCCAAAGTCATGCACCATGGGCCCCAAAAATTTGGGGCCTCGGTGTCATTTTTGGAAAAAAAGGCTCATATCTTGCAAACCGTTTGGAATTTTGATTTACTCTCTGCGGCAAAGTTGTAGCTCTTTTCATAAAGTTGAAAGCACTTCAAATAGAAGTTTTTATTCTTCTACGTTTAAAATCGTTTTTTGTAGTTTTCCAATGTGAATATCGGATGGTTTTACGGAACCAAAATTTCCAAACTTTTGTTTTTACAAAAAATGAGCGCTGCGGTACCAACTTCCATCAAGTCATCATTTGATAGGTATTAATTGCAGCTATTTTCAGTTGCCACCACCGTTTTGGACGGAATTTAAATTTCTCGTGAATACATGAAATATTAGACTTTTTTTATTGTTTATTTAGATCACTAATATAGTTTTACTATATACATGAGAAGATGTATATATATTTCAAATTAGCATATTTGCATTATTGACAATAATATGAGCATATTTTATATTGCTACAAACAAAATACAAATTTTTTGTGAGGCTTCATAGTGGCAATTCTTTGTTTGTTTCTCTAAAATATTTTCGTCTCTAGAGGAGTGCATTTTCTAAACTAAATACGTCATAACATTCTCAACTATACGAACTATACAAAAAAAAAACATTGACCGATTGGACCCATCATCACCTTAGATGATTTTGGCAAAATTTCAACAGCGTCCGTTCTCGACAAAAATCTTTGTTTTTCAAATCTACAAACAAATGCACATAAATGTTGTGTTCAACGCGAAAAAAATTGTTTGCATTGAGACACGCTGATTCACAAAATCCTTTTTTTCTGAACTAAATATTTCGTCCTACGTCCATGTTTATAGTAATACAATTTTGGATAAAGTTATGCTACTCTTTGTAGACGCAAAAAATATAAAAGAATACTGTAACAATAAGTTTCCTCAACCAATGGCATCAAGGTATATTTGAAGAAAATTTATGAATAAATGTAGAAGTTATGACCATTATATAGAAATGAGAGAATTTAAAAAAATCGTTTGTCATTTTTATACCCTCACCTCCAGGATGGGGGTATATTCACTTTGTCATTCCGTTTGTAACACCTTTAAATATTCATCGGAGACCCCATAAAGTATATATATTCTGGGTCGTGGTAAAATTCTAAGACGATATAGCCATGTCCGTCTGTCTGTTGAAAGCACGATAGCGGCCGAACGAAATGAGCTAGGAGGATCAAATTTTTCCTAAATGTGTCTTATGGTTGTAGATCGGTTGGGATTGAAAGTGGACGAAATCGGCCCTAAGGGAAAAATTTTTCCCTCACAAGGACTGAAAATACCCCTAATATTTAGAGTATTTCAGCATGTTTTTAGAACAGATTAGCTTGTATTTACTTGATATTTGCAATGCGCATTCCCTCTATAACATAAAAGGGCACCATAGAGTGATTTTTATTTGTAGGGGCCGCAATGGGACAAAAAGGGATAAAAATGGTACCTATCAAACGACAACAGATAGAAACACGAAATTTGGCGTGCACATTCCTCTAATAGAGTAGATACATAATATAAAAGTATTTTTTTAAATTCGTACTTTTAAGGGGTTAAATGGGGATAGAGGTACTAAAACCAACCTAACGGCTGCACCTAGAATAATGAAATTCGATATAAACATTCCTCTGATTGCGTAGGCACGTAAAATAAAATAAATCTCCAAAATTCGTACTTTTTGGGGTTCAAATGGAAAAAGGGGATAAAAATAGTACCTACCAAATGGTAGCAGCTAGAATCATGAAATTCGGAGTATACATTCCTCTGACTGCGTAGACACGAAAAATAAAACGTTTTTTCCAAATTCGTACTTTCAATGGATACAATGGCTACAGGGGATAAAAATAGTACCAACTAAACGAATACAGCTAGAATGATGAAATATAATGAGTACGTCCCTCTAATTGTGTAGATACGTAAAATAAAGATATTTTAGATAGTCGTACTCTTGAGCGGGCAAAATTGGAAATTCATGGAATTCGGTGTATACATTGCTCTGACTGCATAGTCACGTAAAATATTTTTTTTCAAATTCGTACTTTATTTTGTTGCTTTTACGAAAAAAATGGTAGAATCATGAAGTTGTCTTATACTGCGTACGTGAGAGATAAGGTATTTTCAAAATGTATACTTTTGAAACTAAAATAGGATGGAAATACAACCAACCAAACGACTGTAGCTTTAAATCCCCCAATATTTAGGGTATTTCTGATTGATCCCTTTTATTTACTTTATGAATTGAAGTATTATATCCATTATATATATATAAAGAGTGATTTTTTTGAGGTTAGGATTTTCATGCATTAGTATTTGACAGATCACGTGGGATTTCAGACATGGTGTCAAAGAGAAAGATGCTCAGTATGCTTTGACATTTCATCATGAATCGTCTTACAAACGAACAACGCTTGCAAATTATTGAATTTTATTATCAAAATGCGTGCTCTGTTAAGAAAGTTCATTGCGCGCTTCCATTTTATGGTCAGTTTAATCGACCCACTGAAGCGGCTATTCGGGCTATTGTGACTAAATTTCGCACCAAATTTACATTGTTGGACATTAAACCACCAACACGCTTACGTAGAGTGCGAACTGAAGAAAATATCGCAGCTGTATCGGCCAGTGTTAATGATGACCACCAATTTTCGATTCGTCGCCGTTCGCACCAATTGGGTCTCTGTTACTCAAAAACGTGGAAATGCCAAAATTGGACTAAGCGGATGGACCACCTAAGACGCAGCCGCGGTCAACATTTAAATGAAATTATCTTCAAAAAGTAAATGTCATGGACCAATCTAACGTTTCAAATAAAGAACCGATGAGATTTTGCAAATTTTATGCGTTTTTTTAAAAAAAAAAGTTATCAAGCTCTTAAAAAATCACCCTTTAGTAGTCGATTTTAAAGAGTGCGCATAAGTATACATTATAGTTTGAAATAGTATATTTGTTTACTATTACTGTTTTATATGCATAAAAATATCACAAAATTCATAAAAATATCACAATTTTCGTAATATGATACCGTGCTTCTATGTAAAGTCGACATCCTTTAATCTGCTGTTAATACTGTGGAATGCACTCCGTGGTGGAGGGTATATAAGATTCGGCCCAGTCGAACTTAACGCCTTCTTACTTGTTAATGATGTTTTTACTCATACGACGCACTGTGGGGCCTCTGCCTGGATTCAGTGGCAAAATTCGAACATTTGATAAAAGCTTTTGGTAAAACTGATAATACCAATTGATAGAGAACTTATTACCGATCAAAAATCAGTCTGAGTTAAAAAATTGGTAAAAACACTATATTTTGATCGTTTTTCAACTTATGTGGAATAGAACTAAAAAAGTTTTGATAAGTTTTGGAAGATATTACATTTACGTGATTTAGTACACATTACTCTGCCGTATTCAATTAAAGTTGGCTGCCGATACTTGCCTATTCGCATGTTATTGCGGTAAAAGTGTAGCACCCCGAACACAAATTTATTTTTTTCGCATTTTAAAAAGCAACATATTTGGAGTACATTGGGTAGTAATTTGGACAGTTGTGCAAAAAATGCGCGGAATTGGAAGAGGGGTCTTGGTCTCCCATACAAAATTAAAATATATTATCAAATATATTCATTTCTATGACACTGAGAGTTCTGAAATTTTATGTAAATCCATCCACTATTAGTCTGGGTAGTTGGGAGAAAATGGGCGGAATTTTTGAAGAGGGCGTGGCACATCCTATAATAAATTAAAACCAGTTATAGAATATTTTCTCTTACAAGACACCGAGTTTCCTGAAATTCAATTACGTAGGCAAGATACAAATGTGCGGGATTTGAAAGATGGGCGTGTCATATTCTCTAAATATTAGAACCCAATATATATTCTGTTATATGACAACGAAAATCTTGAAATCTTGTGTGAGTTCATTGAATGTTAATGTTCAAATTTGTGGAAAAAGTGAAAAAGTAGTATATATCCCTATTAATATTATAAAAACTTTTGTCTCGTTTTGGAACTTCATACAGATAGGATCTATAGGCTATATATTAAATAAGTAGTATTGGGGGCGGGAGGAGCGTGGCAAAAATGTTTTTGATAATAACTTTATAAAAATTAGTACATATATATTACTGAGCACGAAAGAAAACAATATAAACCTGAATTTTGATTGTTCGGTACGTGTTTTTGTCTGGAGAAGCGGGCGGAGATCAGTTAGTTAACTATAATTATATTACTAAATATGTGAATATGTTAGATCAAAAATAAATGAAAAATGATTAGTTTGGTAACAAAAAAGTAAATTTAAAATAACACGAAATATAATGTTTTTGAAAACAAAGAAAATCTATATTCAACGCCTGATTTTGAAGCTTCCACTAAGTATAGGATGAAATTTGTGGTCTCATTTTAAAGCCTGTGATGTCTTCTTTACAGCAAAATTTTGTTCTTGTAATTATGTTCCCTATTTCAGAAGTTATGATTTTTGCATCGAAAAAAGTCAAAAGGCTCCACTGTGCGACGTGTAGTTCTACAAAAAGCCAATGTCAGCTATTTAAACAAATATTTAAAAATTATAATTAAAAAATCTTCTGCGTCTACAAGGAGTATCATAACAGCTACTCCTTTGAAATTTCGTACATGTAGTTAAGGTGCTTACTAAAGTCGTCTATAAAAATTTTGAGTTGCCTCGCCCACTTACAGTGGGATGGTAGTAGCTTTTTTGAGGCAAAATACCTTAGGACACACTTACACCTTTTACATTTCGTACATGTACTTATGCAGCTTATAAAAGCTGTTTATAAACAATTTTGTATCTGAACCAACTGCAAAACCCACTTAAAGTGAGCTAATACATTAGGAAATAGATAGGCCTTTAAATTCCGTACATGTACTTATGGTGCTTACCGAAGTTGTCTAGCAAAATTTTAAGTTATCAATCTACTGCACACCCACTTACAGGTAGCTCTTTGAAATGTCTTGCAGTTGTATTGATGTTTACTAATCCTTTCAAAAAAACGAGTTACCACCCGTTTCCCATTTGGGTAATTTTAGAAATTTGGCAACTTTTTGAAAATGTATTAGTTCAAAAATGACTTTTTGTCTCAAAAATTGTCAATTGGCCCCATCGTGGCACATGTACATTACATTAAATTTGGTTAAATATTAATTTAAGTGGATAATTTATATGCACTGTTTTAATAACGTGACCATTTCTTATTGGGCAAAAATGCGGGATTTCGCAGGATTTTGTAGAAAAAAGGCGAGATCGTGAAAATCTACCCAAAAAACGTAAACATAAAAAACTAAGCTATATAATGTAATATATATAAAAATGTCTGTGTTTAGCATATTTATGACAGGTTTATTTAGCAGGCGTTGAATTCAAAATAAATAAGGTCACAATGGGAAAAGAGACAGATTATTGGTACCATCTGTCTCTTTTCCCATTGTGACCCTATTTATTTTTACGGTAGAGCCGGAATCATGAACTTCAGGCTACCCTGATTGTGTTGACTTAGGCATCAAGTTTTTCCCTAACAAGGACTAAAAATAGCCACAATTTTTAATGATTACTGCGGTAGTGTTCTTTAAAATTATTTAATTTTTTTCACTATTTCACCAATGAAACATCACCATTTATTTAAAATATTAAACATATGTATGTTGGCGTGTAGGTAGACTTCTACGTAAAGTCGACAGTCTAGAATCGGTAATACTGTGAAATTCACTCCGTGGTATACTAGGCGTGGCTGAATTTGACGCTTTTTACTAGTTTTAATGTATCTTTCATTATAAATTTTCATAGTGTTAAATGAAATCTTTAAAATGTAATGAAATTTACACATAATTTGTATATAATAAGGTTGTTTAAAGAGCTGACTAGAATTTCATAGGCCTATATTTTGTTTATAGTAATAAAACGCTCTACAGGTGCTTGTGATCCTGTCACAGAAACAACTATATTATTGAAAGTGATTTTTATACCACCTAGTACTATTATAGTTTCCTTTCATAAAATGTTTGACATTCTATGTCATGTCTTATTAAAATATGTTTTAAATTAATCAATTGGCCAAGACAGCATGTTACTAGGGCTGTTTTTCTTTAAAATTTCATTTTATGCTCAAAATATAAAATTATTTTTTCACATTGTCGCCAACTACAATATACTTTTTTGGACTTATACAACTTTATTGGACTTAGCCTCGATATCCATCATTTTGACTTACACTGGATAATTATCCAGGCTAAGTCAAAAAATTTTAACACAAAATTATTTTTTCAAAATATGTTTTCACAAACACTTTGAAATTGCTTTAAATTTAGAATAAGGGCAATTAATTAAATATTTTAGAAATTCTAGACATTTGTCGGCTACCAACAAATTTAAGTGACAATTTTTAATCGATAATGTACCAAAAATAATTTATAGCTAAAAAGCGGGATTATGCGGGACTTTTTGTAAAAAAGCGAGATTATGCGGGATGGAAAATTAAAGCGGGACTGGGCATCAAAAAGCGGGATAGTCCCGCGAAAAGCAGGATGGATGGTCACCTTATGTATTAAACACCCCACTGATAGTAAAACACCCATGTTTATTAAAACGAGGTATAGGCGCAAAGAGTGGTGGAAGGTATCACATAGTCGGCCACGCCTTTTCTTGTTTGTTAGGTGATGTTATATAGGGTGTTTTTTATTGAGGTATAGAACTTCGAATTGAAATAAAACACAAGAAAATCGTTTCAATGTCCATCAATTTGGCTTTATTGGAAGGATAATTTTATGCCATTAATGTTTAAATATGATTTCGGGCATGTGGCCGCCGCAGCTGGCTCGAATATAGCCAATTCTACAGGTCCAATTTTCAACCACTTTCTCCAATTGCTGTGCACGGTGGCGAATCGATTCATTCGGATCCTCTTCAACACTTTGCTCTACAGCGGCAATTGTTTCTTCGGTGCGCACTGTTCGACGTCTCTGCGGATGCGTATTATCACATAGAGTAAACGTAGTGCGAAAACGATCCATGGTTAACCGAATTCATTGCTCTGATGGACGATTATGTCGACCATAAAATGGTGAACTTCGCGAACTGAACCATTACTTTCGAAATAAATTTGCACGATTTGCAAGCGTTGTTCTTTTATCAACCTGTTCATGATGAAATGGCAAACCAAACTAAATATTAATCACTTGATAGCTGACAAAATGGCCGCCAGTTAAAAAAGTGATGACAACTTAAAGTTCTATACCCCAATAAAAAACACCCTTTACATTAGTTATAAACACTTCGTAAACATACACGAAAAACACAACCTCACAGTGCATTGCATTTTGCAATAACAGTATTACAATTTTTTTTATTTTTTGATTAATTTACATGTCTGTGTTAGTATTTTCTAACTTACCAAAAATTTATTTTCGTTTTACAACAGATGTGTTTTCGTTATTACTTTAGGTTGAAATATCAAAAATGAAACGAGAGAAAAAGTAGTAACTTTGGCAACATGTTTTGAGAAAACGAGTTGCCAGCTGTTTCAATTTGTTTATATTTTTCCTACCTGCCATTATTACTTTCTGAAAATACGTTACTTCAAAATGGAATTTTTGCCTCTCACATTGTTGTTTGGCCCCATCGTGCAATGATGGAATCTTCATGGATTTTGCAATTTGACTTTCGATAGGATTCAGAAGCTATCTCTTCTTCTGTATTTGTTGTTGTTGTTGTTTATTTGTTTTCATAGAGTAATCGTGCGTTCCGCCTTCTTTGCTTTAATCTACCAGACTTAGGCTGGAAAATACCTCGGCTAGGACAAAGTGAAATTTCAGTCAAATTAGACCAATCAGTAAGAAATGCCAGATTTATTTCAATTATTAAATTTTTGGAAATACCTCTGTTAGAACAAAACCTGGCAATTTCAGGTTTATTTAAATTATTAAATTTCGAAGCATTATCCTTTCGTGTAGCTCCTACATAAACTATCGCACATACGCTCTACTAAATATATCATTATGATATGATATTGATCTTCGACGGAATTGCAATCGAAATTTTTTGGAAAAGTTACATGTTTGCAACATGTATCAGCAGAGATGATAGTATAGATGTATTTATATGTACATGTTCATATGTCTATGTACTGTGAGTACAAATATTTGGAACAATGCCGCATTTTGTATATTGTTTAGCCTCGAGTAAATCGACTGCGACAAACTTGTGCCATAAACTCAGTTCCCATGCGGAAAATCCCAAATTAGTCAAAATGGACCGCCGAGGCGTTAAGCATCCCTAAGATATGCGGCAGCGCCATCACAACCGTCTCCCCCGGCCAACTGAGTGAGGCTTGTTTATGGGCCTATAACACACAACTGGTCACTTTTCATTTCATTTGTTCGCTGTTAACAATTGCAGCTTAGAAAAAAATAGCCGGTTTTATGTTTAATTTGTGTATATCTTTTATGTTTAAATATAAATGTTAATCTTTGTTTATAGCCCCCCCTATAAGCTTTAAATTGCAAACAAAATGCTCCAAAAAATGTGTGCGTTCATTCTCTTCGCCCTGTACGTACGTGGGCAAACCGTAGCGAGGAGCAAGAGGCGGGCGGAAAAACACTTTTAGTTTTCAAACACTCACACACCCAAAGAAAACCACACACAAACACACAAAAAAGCAGACCAAACGGAAAAAGCGGGAATTTTTTTCCATGAATTCATGATACACTTTTTTGGCTCAATCAAAAGGCAGGCACACACTTGCACCCACACACACACTGAGAAAACAAAGTTCGTCTGCAAACTTCTCCTGCAGCCTGCAGGACTTTTCCCAAGTGCTTTTACGTACGTCAGTCAGTCACATGGTATACTGCTGTTCAGAGCCATACACAGAATATTCCCTACTTTCAGTGAGTGAGAGCTTGGCCCGTGAGAGAGAGAGAGAGAGCGAGAAAATTTCCCTTTGTTTGTGCAAAGGCTGCAAAGCGCAAATTTGCTTTTACTTCTCGCATGATTGTTGCGGCTTCGAGAGTGGCTGTGCTCGTGTCCGTGGCTGCGTGTCTGCTTCTCTGTGTGTTGTGCTGCTTCAACTCAATTCGGTCTGTGGCTATATTTCAGCGAACTGACAACTCAGTTCTTTCACAGATACCGAGCCGTGTATACACGCACACCATTTTTTCGCACCGCACGCAAAAGTTGTTGTTTTCCAACAAGGAAAATTCAACCCTTGAAACCCGAATCGGAATTCGTATGAGATTCAAGTTTATAACGATAATTGCTTATTTTCTCCGAAGGATATAAAGCAACAACGGCAACAACAACAAAAACACACAAGTGTTTAAAGAAACAACAAGTGTATTGGGAAACAAGCGAATCAGTGATTTATGCTTAAATTAGTTCATGGAAAAATATGAGAATTCTGCACAACAACATCAAGAAAATGTGTGCTAAAAATAAAAAATGAAATTTAACGAAAAAAGAAAATAAATTTTAAAAAAATTCTTCTCAAACTCAGTTAAATGAATACAGTGGAAGAAGGCAAATAAAATGCCTCAAGTACGAAATGCAATAAAATCTACATGAAAACGAAACGAATTAAAAAATATTCACTTCAAATTGAAAATGAAAAGTTTTTCTTCGGTGTGTTTGTGCTAAACCCGTAATTAGTGTGGCCATGAGAAGTGTTTACATTTTTTAAAATATCGGCTTACCAGCAATAACACGCAAAAGGTATTATTTATCAGCCACTGCCAGACAGAAATCAATCACTATAATTACTTAAAATATCGATTAAGCTTAAATACGCCATTTTAATAGCGCCATTTAAATAGTTAATGGAAATTTAAATAGTTAAACTGTTAACAAGTGCTGAACCACAATCTAATTATAACAGGCTACACTTGAGTTTAGTTTTTCTTAGAGACGGGCGATGTGACCGAAAACAAAAGTTCTGCTGTGAAAATGTTCATCAAGTGGGAAGTGACGATACAAGTGGAGTGTGGCAAAAAATGGCCATATTATTCGGAATTGTGTCATAAAACTGTGAATTTTAAAATTTAATAAGTTCTTGGGAACACAAACCAAAGCCAACATATGTATATTAGGCTGGGTCGCCGTCCATACAAATGGAAAAACAAGTTCCAGTCACCCCACGAAAATAAAGTTTGGATTGTTTAATGATGATTTGCAAAATATTTGTCTGTGAGCTAAACGCTCCTGAAAATACCTCTAAAAATCAAGTTTAATTTCTAATAATTTCTTTATGTTGCATTTTTGTCCAATTATTTTTTCTGAGCTAATAGACCCTCGGAAGCACTTTAAATACAAAGTTTTATTCTTGTCTTAGAATAACTCAATGGCGATATTGTTGGACGTATGTCTATAGTCTTTTAATGTGATTTTTCACAGAGACTGTTAAAACTAATTTTTCTTAGAAATATCTTGTGAATAGTGCTATGAGAAATACAAAGAAATAATCAATCGATTTCGAATGATGCCTAAATGATGCCATCGTTGATTTAATTTTTGTGAAAATAGTTTAACACAAAAGATGGTTTTCCACAGCCAAAATTTTCCAATGTTCGTCATTTAGACATCATCCGAAATGTATTGACTGCAGTTATTTATTGTAAAAGTTATCAATTGGCATTATGAAAAAACACAATTCCACATGATGAACAATTCGTATTTAAACCATTAACGCCCAAATAAAATTGTTGTTCATATGTTTTGCACTAAACAGGTGCCCTCATATGGGGACAGATGGCGGTAATAGGTTAAAGTGTTTTCAAAAGTTTATTAATTCAGAAGATAAAATTGTCAAAAGCGCGACATAAAAAACTTACACAAAAATGATGTTTATCCTTGTTTTCAGGACCGTTTTAACTCACAGAATGGCTGACGATATATTTTTCAAATCAACAGTAATGAATCCAAACTTTTTTTACGTGAGGTGTCCGACAATTGTTGTTGTCTGTGTGGACCCCCCGTCAGACTAATGTCTATGTATAAATTATAATTTTAAATTTTTAGTAAAAAATATTTCTGGGAAAAATTTTTTTTAAAAATATTTTTAGTCTTTAAGACGGGTTAACTAAGCTGCGGTAACAAAAACCTAAATTATTGGTTATCGATTCTGAGTCAAAAATATATATATATAATATATTTTTAAATTTTTTTTTTCATACAAATATTTATATTGTAATAGGCGACAATGTCAAATATTTTTTTATCTTTTCTGGGAAAATTCCTTTAAAAATATTTTTAGAAATATCAATAGAGCTGTTTTGCTTTACGACTGGCTAAGCTTCGATAACAAAAACCTAAATAAAAAAGTAAAAATTTCGTTCAAAATAAAAAAAATCTTTTCCGAATTTGTCGCAACAAATTTTGAAAAATTATCTTCTTGTTAAAAATGTTGGACTTATCCTGGATAATTAAGTCAAATTTGTGGTTATAAATGCTAAGTCCAAAAAAAATCAACACAAAATATATTTTTTTAATTTGTTTTCATACAAATATTTAGATTGTAATTGGCGATAATGTGAATAAATATTTTTTATTTTGAGTATTTCGTTTTTCTTATCACAGTCAAGATAACAGGCTTGAACAGCCCTAAAATACTCTAAAGTGTTCTCCACTTAGTTGACAAATAAAACACTGCAAAAACGAAATGTTTCAGCTGCTTCATCTGAATTCAAAAAAGTATAGTTTCCACAAATATCGAATACAAAATATCACAATGTTGAATGTGCAATTAAAAATCTAACATTGTCAAATCATGAATTTTGAGCTTTAATATCCTTGCTGCAGGACAACACACACTGTTGTAATATAGGGCTTGTGGAAAAAATGTTTTTATAGCAAACAAATCGTAAGGGATTTGAGGGACTTTCAAATGTACAATTTAGATTTTGGAACATGATTAATTTAATGTTTTAATTAAAAGTAGAAATGAATGTTCTGGTGGTTCTTCCTGTTTATACCCTACTCCTACTGCATTTGTTTGTAACGCCCAAAAGGAAACGATTTTTGCATGCCGAAGACGGACACTCAACGATTTCTCAAGCAGTGCAAAATATGCATTAACTTGTTATGAACCTTTTCGGTCCATGTACTTTTTTTAAGATTGGGAAGATGAATTTATCATAGTACATGAAGTGAAGAATACGATGAATTTGGAAAAAATAACACTAGTTTGAACACAAAAAAAAACTAAAACAAACTTGCCAAACTTGGGATAGAATATAAATTGAGCCAAAAATTAGAAATTGTGTCGGTTATGAAAATTAAATGAGTGCTACTTTTTTACGTCTTACGTATATTTTTAGGTATTTTGGATTTCTAAAGTAGAAACCGATATTAAATACATTGTTATGAATTTGTATACACTCCACGAGAGTATTATGACTTTGTGCATTTGTTTGTAACACCCAAAAGGAAACAAGTTAGACCCATCGTTTATTATACAGATCGGCTTAGAATCACTTTCTGAGTCGATTTAGCAATGTCCGTCTATCCGTCTGTCTGTCCGTCCGTCTGTCTGTCCGTCTGTCCATCTATTGTTGTAATCAAATTACAGATCGCAATTATAGCCCGCTCTTAACAAAAATTGGCACAAGTAAGTTTTGTGGATCAAGGACGAACGCTATTTGATTTAAAGCAAATCGGTTCAGATTTAGACATAGCCCCCATACAAATATCGCTCCCGATTTGACTTTTTCCGCTCTAGAAACCACATATCAAACTAGATTTGCTTCAAATTAGGCACAGTACCCTATAATTGAAGTGGAAACAGCTTTGGTGAAAATCGGCCAGATCGGTTCAGATTTAGATACATACTAATGTCGCCCCCGAGTTGACTTTTTCCGCTGTAGAAACCACATACTTCACTCGAATTGCTTCAAATTTGGCACAGTACCCTATAATTGAAGTGGAAACAGCGTTGGTGAAAATCGGCCAGATCGGTTCAGATTTAGATACATTCTAATGTCGCTCCCGATTTGACTTTTCCGCTCTAGAAACCACATATTACACTCGATTTGCTTCAAATTAGGCACAGTACCCTATAATTGAACTGTAAACAGCTGTTGTGAAAATTGGTCAGATCGGTTCAGTTTTAGATATAGACCCAATACAAATGTCGCTCCCGATTTGACTTTTCCGCTCTAGAAACCACATACAGTACGCGATTTTCTTCAAATTTGGCTTAAAACCTTAAAATGTAACGAGAAATACATGTGGCGAAAGCCACGAAAGTCACCTTGAAAAACCTCAAAAAATTAATATAAACGTCCAATAATATGTCTAATGAGATATTCTAAGACAAGAATAAAAATTTTTATTTAAAGTGCTTCCAATTAATTTAATTTATAAAAATTTTGAACAAAAATCCAACACAAAAAATTACACTGAAACAACATGATTTTTAGAGGTGTTTTCAGGAGCGTTTAGCTCACAGATGGCTTGACCCAGTGACGAAATATTTTGCAGAACATCATTAAACGATCCTATCTTCATTTCTACAATTTGTTTTCGTGACCCATCCTAATGTACAGTCTTTATAGGGGACATCCCCTGAGTGTTTGTTCAGTGAAAATAAATAAATTATGTTGAATAAAGCAACAAATTTCGAAATTCTTCCAGTGTCTGCTTGTTATTGCAAAATATTAAGATGAAAAAAATTATTTTTAAATAATTTGGAAACTGTGGCAGCACTGTTACTTTTAAATGTTACTTATTTTGTGAAAGAAGGGGTTTATTCAGCTGGTCAGAACTTTTGTTTTGTGCAAATATTTAGATACCCTTTCTGGTTACGTTTTTCAAACATTTAATCATTTTTAATGCTGGTCTCGGTTTTATAAAATTGTTAACAATATTGACATGTAACGTATCAATATTTTTCCCACACTATGTACAATAAAATCATTCCAGATATGTTTTCTATATTCTCTGAAAATTTTATAGGTTATATTAAAAAAAATCAACATAAGCCAAATGTAGATAAGAAATATTTAAAACCATGTAGCCAACATGTGATTTTAAGAAGAATTTGCCATATTGTATACATCCTACGAAACAATTCTATTATTGCTCGGATGGGTTATGATAGTGCAATTTCTATATGTGAACCAGCAAAGCCATGCAGACCATTCAATCGGCATGCGTGCAATTTGCGATACCCTTTATAAACGGTTAAGTGTAGTTTCATCTAGTTTAATGATAGCAACGATAACAATCATGCGTTGGCTTGCCCCAGACAGGCATTGTGTGCTTGATACTTTTAATCAGGAGTGGTCTATCCCACACATAATAGTTGAATAATATAATGACAAATACAATTTGTAACTTCTAACAATACGAAACCATAGGAATTCAGATAAAATCAGTGCATAATTAGTCTCGTAAACCCTGCGCTTAATGTCATTGGTTTTATGCAAAGGATTCAAAAACTGTTCGCAAGCAAACTTCAGTGTGTTTTGAATTCATTGAGCAGTAGTTTGGCCTAAAACTATAAAGAAAATAACAAAGTATGTGAGTGAGTCTTATAAAACAATAATTTTTCAAATGTATACTGTTGTCACCAATACTTGTGGCCGAATTGTATGACCCTTACACGATAGCAGTGGCAAGTTTGCAAGTGGAATTCGATGGAGCCTCAAAATCTAATATTCCATTATTCTTAATATATTCACGATTTTAATTAATTGGATAATAGAGATTTTTCAAGAGTATTCATACTGAAACATAAACTGCCTTGGCTATGCTTAGTCTAATTTTCACAAAAGTATGATCCAACATTTTCTCCGCATCAATCGAGTTTATAGTGAAATTTTTTCTATCATTATTTTTAAAATATTACTCGACAAACAGGTGGCTATTTCATATAGTGCTCTATTTATATTAACCCTATACTGTTAGCAGTAAAACTTGTGGCATTTGCCGCTTTAGTTGCGGAAATTCCAATTGATTAACATAATCAGAAATCAAATAGAGTGAAAATAAATTCGATTGGAAGTGACTTTATAGTGGGTGCATTATCTCACTCTGAAACGATTTACTGCTTAGTCAAATTCTTTATGGATATTCAAAGACTTGCAGAAAATTGGACATTGAGGCAGTTAAACAGATGTGATTGTGTGAATAGGTAACTGGACTGTATGAAAATTCGTCCCAAATAAAAACGGCGTCAAAAGTGAAAAATTAACCCAAGTCTAAAAGTGGATGAAAAATAAATTATGGCCCAAAATTTTAGTAATTTTTCTTATGAAAAAAAAACAAAGTTTGACTACCAAAAATCTAAATATGAAATCGTAAATAGTACCAAGTGCCTATTGCCCAGAAAAGACTTGAAACCGATATTTAAGTGTACATAATCAAATGAAAGGAAACTTGTCTAAAAACGGCTAAATACTGTGACACCGGTCCATCTTAAAGATTTTCTCATCTTGACTGGACTTGATACATTTAAACATATTTTTTGTTAAAATAAAACCAGTAAGGAAAGGCTAAAGTCGGGCGGGGCCGACTCTATGATACACTCCACTTTCAATCCGAATACAATTCAATTCGGTGAAAAAGTGAAAACGGGAAGTTTTTTGTATCCTGTAAATGTATGTGTTTGACAAAAAATTTTATATCGGAAAGGACATTTGTATGAGGATATATTGAAACCTGGAACGAAATAGGTGAAATATAAAATGTATACTTTGGCCAAAATCGGATAAACTTATGGGAGCACCATTTGAATTTGGGCTATATTTAAATCTGAACCGATCTTACCCACTTTCACCATAGTTTTGTTTAGTCAGATTATAAGATGTTGTGCGAAATTTAAAGAAAATCGAGCACAATATGTGGCTTTTAAAGCGGCAAAAGTCAAATCGGGAGCGACATTTGTATGGGGGCTATATGTAAATCTGAACCGATCTAGCCCGCTTCAGCCACAGGTGTTTCTAGTTAGATTATAAGATGTTGTGCGAAATTTAAAGAAAATCGATTAGAATATGTGGCATTTAAAGCGGAAAAAGTCAAATCGGGAGAGACATTTATATGGAGGCTATATCTAAATCTGAACCGATCTTACCCAATTTCTGCATAGGTGTTTCTAGTAAGATTATAAGATCTTGTGCCAAATTTAAAGAAAATCGAGTACAATATGTGGTTTCTACAGAGAAAAATTTCAAATCGGGAACGACATTTGTATGGGGGCTATATCTAAATCTGAACCGATTTGACCTATTTTCACCATAGATGTTTTTAGTTTAAATATAAGATGTTTTGCCAAATCTGAAGACAATCTGATACAATATGTGGTTTCTAGAGCGGAAAAAGTCAAATCGGGAGCGAAATTTGTATGGGAGCTATATATAAATCTGAACCGATCTGACCGATATTCACCATGGGTGTTTCTAGTTGAAATATAAGATGTTTTACCAAATCTGAAGACAATGTGATACATTATGTGGTTTCTAGAGCGGAAAAAGTCAAATCGGGAGCGAAATTTGTATGGGAGCTATATATAAATCTGAACCGATCTGACCGATATTCACCATGGGTGTTTCTAGTGGAAATATAAGATGTTTTACCAAATCTGACGACAATCTGATACATTATGTGGTCTCTAGAGCGGAAAAAGTCAAATCGGGAGAGAAATTTGTATGGGAGCTATATATAAATCTGAACCGATCTAACACATTTTTACCACAGGTGTTTCTAGTTACAATATAAGATGTTTTGCCAATTTTAAAGAAAATCGGTTGTAATATGTGGTATCTAGAGTGAAAAGAGTCAAATCGGGAGTGAAATTCGTATGGGGGCTATATCTAAATCTGAACCGATTTTCTTCAAATTAAATAGCGTTCGTCCTTGTCCCGAAAAACATCGTTGTGCAAAGTTTCATTTGGTTCTGTCTACAATTGCGACCTGTATCGTGATTACAAGAATAGATGGACGGACGGACGGACGGACAGACAGACAGACGGACATTGCCAAATCGACTCAGAAAGTGATTCTAAGACGATCGGTATAATTAACAATGGGTATATCTCGTTTCCTTTTGGGTGTTACAAACAAATGCACAAAGACATAATACTCTCGTGGAGTGTATAAATACGAAAATATCGTCAAAAACCAACGCCAACTTATTATACCCTCCACCTAAGGATGGGGGTATATGCACTTTGTCATTCCGTTTGTAACACCTTGAAATATTCAACGGAGACCCCATGAAGTATATATATTATGGGTCGTGGTAAAATTCTAAGATGATTTAGCCATGTCCGTCCGTCTGTCTGTCCGTCCGTCCGTCTGCTGAAAGCACGCTAGCTTCCGAATGAAATGAGCTAGGAGGTTCAAATTTCTCTTAAATGTGTCTTATGGTTGCAGATCGGTGCGGATTGAAAGTGGGCAAAATCGGCCCAAAGGGAAACATTTTTCCCTCACAAGGACTAAAAATACCCATAATAACCCCTAATATTTTAGAGTATTTAAGCATATTATTTCAATATGTCTGCTTGTACTTACTTGATATTGGGTATGCGCATTCCCCCTATAACAAAGACGTGCACCATAAAGTGATTTTTATTCGTAGGCGGTGAAATGGAGCAAAAAGGGATAAAAATAGTACGTCCTAAACGACAACAGCTAGAAACACAAAATTTGGTGTGCACATTCCTCTAAATGAGTATATACATAATATAAAAATATTTTTTCCAAATTTGTACTTTTAAGGAATAAAAATGGTACCAAACAAACGGTTGCACCTAGAATAATGAAATTCGGTGTATACATTCCTCTGATTGCGTAGACACGTAAAATAAACGAATTTTTCGAAATTCGACTTTTTGGGGTTAAAATGGAAAAAGGGGATAAAAATAGTACCAACCAAATGACCGCAGCTAGATTTATGAAATTCGGAGTATACATTCTTCTTACTGCGTAGACACAAAAAATATTTTTTTCTAAATTCGTACTTTCAACGGATAGAATGAGTACAGAGGGATAAAAATGGTACCAACTAAACGACAGCAGCTAGAATGATGAAATTCGGAGTGTACTTACCTCTAATTGCATAGATACGTAAAATGAAGAGATTTTAGAAAGTCGTACTATTTAGGGGGGTAAAATAGGAAAAAGGGGATAAAAATGGTACCAACCAAATGAGTACTATTTAGGGGGTAAAATAGGAAAAAGGGGATAAAAATGGTACCAACCAAATGAGCGCAGCTAGAATCATGGAATTCGGTATATATTTCTCTGACTGCATAGGCACGCAAAATAAAAAGATTTTTCCAAATTCGTACTTTTTACTATTACGGCAAAAAATGGTTGAATCGATACATAAATTTATTTGTAGCCTTGCCTGTGGTTTTAAATAATGAAAATATTATATATTTTTTTAAAAAATTATTTTTTCAGTATTTGTATTTATTTTGGTTTGGCTATTTAAAAAAATATATTTTCCTGTAATATTACTGCATTTCTACGATCAATCAACTGCCTCTGCGGAATGCAATCCATGGCGGAGGGTATATAAAGTTCGGCCCGTTTTTACTTGATTTTAGACTATTTTTATAACATTTTCTGTAATCAAAGCACTAGTCACAATTATTGTTCGATACTATCAAAAATTTACAGAAGTGAGTTCTAAGGACCAAGAATGAACGCTATTTAATTTGAAGCAAAAAATTGGGCTCTTCATTAATGAATTTAACACGGAGTTGTCATAAGATGGAACAAATTTTCCACTACTTTATATTGTCGCTAACGGTGGTACAACAGCCATTTCAGCTATCCTCTGATGTGAGTCGCGAATAACTAATGCAAGCAATTTTTAGGTAATAAAGAGTGATTTTTTTGAGGTTAGGATTTTCATGCATTAGTATTTGACAGATCACGTGGGATTTCAGACATGGTGTCAAAGAGAAAGATGCTCAGTATGCTTTGACATTTCATCATGAATAGACTTACTAACGAGCAACGCTTGCAAATCATTGAATTTTATTACCAAAATCAGTGTTCGGTTCGAAATGTGTTCATGTGTTCGAAATGTTCATCGATGAGGCTCATTTCTGGTTGAATGGCTACGTAAATAAACAAAACTGCCGCATTTGGAGTGAAGAGCAACCAGAAGCCGTTCAAGAACTGCCCATGCATCCCGAAAAATGCACTGTTTGGTGTGGTTTGTACGCTGGTGGAATCATTGGACCGTATTTTTTCAAAGATGCTGTTGGACGCAACGTTACGGTGAATGGCGATCGCTATCGTTCGATGCTAACAAACTTTTTGTTGCCCAAAATGGAAGAACTGAACTTGGTTGACATGTGGTTTCAACAAGATGGCGCTACATGCCACACAGCTCGCGATTTTATGGCCATTTTGAGGGAAAACTTCGGAGAACAATTCATCTCAAGAAATGGACCGGTAAGTTGGCCACCAAGATCATGCGATTTGACGCCTTTAGACTATTTTTTGTGGGGCTACGTCAAGTCTAAAGTCTACAGAAATAAGCCAGCAACTATTCCAGCTTTGGAAGACAACATTTCCGAAGAAATTCGGGCTATTCCGGCCGAAATGCTCGAAAAAGTTGCCCAAAATTGGACTTTCCGAATGGACCACCTAAGACGCAGCCGCGGTCAACATTTAAATGAAATTATCTTCAAAAAGTAAATGTCATGGACCAATCTAACGTTTCAAATAAAGAACCGATGAGATTTTGCAAATTTTATGCGTTTTTTTTAAAAAAAAAGTTATCAAGCTCTTAAAAAATCACCCTTTACTATTTAATGTTGATGTTAGGAAATATGTGTGTATGTGTTTTTTAAGTACCGTATAGGACGCCAAACCGGTAGGCTGATTCGCTTGAAAATTTTAAGGCTGTTTTCTTTAAGACTAAGCTGCGATAACAAAAATCTAAATAAAATGTTAAAATTTCACTGAAAATAAAAAATTCTTTTTTGAAAATTGTCGCCAAGAGCAATATCAATATGTGTGTGAAAACAAATTAAAAAAAAAATAATTTTGGATTAAAAATTGTTGGCTTAGCCTGGATAATTATCCAGTGTAAGTCAAAATGATGGTTATCGACACAAAATATTTTTTTCAAAATTTCTTTTGATACATATACTTATATTGTAGTTGGCGAAAATGTGAAAAAATAAATTATTTTGAACAAAAAAATATTTTTTTAATGAAAAGCAGCCCTACTATTTAATGTTGATATTAGGAAATATGTATGTATGTTTGTAAGTTCCGTATAGGACGCCAGACCGGCAAGCTGATTTGCTTGAAAATTTTATTGTGGCAGACATTCGAACAGAGAAATTCAGTGACATAAAGTGTGTCTATTAAGGAGTGATGATTTTTAAAAACCATTTTTTTTATTTCATAAAAAAGCTGTAGTTTTCAATTTTCTTTTCTTGATAATACTGACCAACAAAATAAGACTTTTTGATTGGAACAGAACGCATAATTTGTGTACAATATACTTATCGTCTAGCTAGTCTGAGTTGCTTATTATAGTGGGTCAAAGTTTTCAGTTTTTGTCGAAGGGAACATTTTGTTAAGTGGAAAAAATGTTGGCAGTTAATGTCTGAGAGAATTCTCATTGTCAGAAGTATATTGTGGAATTTGATGAGGATCATTTTATGGAAGATATTAGCTCCTCTTTTATGGGTCGTTTTGACCCTTTCTTTCGATAGAACCAAAAAAATTCCTTCATTATGGATTTATGGATTAAAATGTTCTATGAAAAAACTGCCGGAGAATTTCTGTGGGGGTCAGCAAACTGCAAAATTACACGCCAACTTATACAACAAAATTACTAGGGTTAAAATTCGTTGACGTTTTTGGAAGATCTATCATTTTCGACAAAAAAAAATCGGATACTTCGGCAGAGCACGGTAAACAAAAACGCAAATTGTATATATTTGCAAAATTTTCATTTTTGCGGGAGATTTGGCTAAAATAAGGTGTATGATATTTTTGTTTTGTAAGTTTCTCACGATCTACTCAAGAAGCCCTTTCAGAATTTTAGGATCGCTGCTCTGTTCCCAAAATGCTGTAATTAAAAGTGGAATGTTTTGAAGGCTTAAAATGTGAATGTAACTTTTACGACTTCTTTCAACCACCTCCTAAAATCTAAAACAATATTTGTATTCCTTTTTCAGTTGATACCAATATCGAGTTTCTAGGACTAGCAGAAAAATTATTTTTTTTTTGTTTAATTATATCCTTTAAAAATGCCAAGTCCTATTAAAAGCAAACTTGACCGGGCTATGAAAAAAGTTTTGTTATATATCGTAACAGATTTCAGTTTTAAATCTGGCTCAACACCTTATATCTCACCCAGAAAATTTAAGGTGAAACAGGATGACATTGGTTCATGTTTTGATATAGTACCAATTTATATGTCCTTCTCCATCGGGCTTTGGCGCTATAGCAACCAATTATTTTAATTAATTCTGATGAAATCTGTAACAAAACGTTATCGTTTTCCCAGAAATACCTTGAGTTGCAATAGTTACACATCGGACCTTGTCTTGGAAATAAAAATCAAGATATAAATGATGGTAGGTATAGAGGGTAACATATAGTTCGCCTGGCCCGACTTAAGCCTTTCCTTGTTTAGGACATATCTGTGTACATAGCAAAATTCAAATCAATATTTTCAATTACAATGTCCATTTATGGAATATTTGTAAATATATATTTGGTTTATTTCACTGTGTGGGCAACATACAATTTTAAACGAAAACTATTAATTCAATTAAAAATATTTTATATTTTATAAAACCAACAAATAGAAAAGAAACAAACAAAAATTCATGAATAGCAATAAATGAAACCAATTTTGCAAAGTTGAATTTGAAAAAACCCCCTTAAATGAACCATTTTATATAATTGTAGCTAAAGTAGCTTCTTTTTTGAGCCATTTCCCAACCTGCATCCAATTCACTGTTATCTCAATAAGCCAGTTCTTCCATTTGCTTTTGAAATTTTTATCTACAAAATGTCTAAAACCAATCGAATGCTATATTAATTTGCATTTTATTTTCAATTTCATTACAGATACAGCACAAATCCAATTTAGTTCATCTAATAAACCACGTGAACAAAAAAATCGCGAATAAAAAAAAAAACAAATTGACAAAAAAGTGAGAAAAGTGAAAAACAAAACAAACAAAATGATAACCAAGTGAAATGAAAAATTTTACAACATAAATTAATGAAACTTTGGTGGTGACCAACTAAACTAACCCGAAAAAAGTGAAACTCGATCTAAATTCCAAACAACAAAACAAACAAACAAAAATGAAATAATTAATTCATTAAATTCAATACAAATATTTTCAAAATCCCAGCGTGCATTTTAAAGTGAAGTGATTTCTTTGTGTGAGCGAGTGAGTGAGTGTGTGGGGTCCCACAATTTTAAACTAGGCTAAGAACAATACGTTCATGCTTAAATAGCGTCACAAATATGATGACGTATGACAGTTTATGCCAAGAGAATAGTGAAAATTTTAGCCAGCAGGCAGCAGCAATACAGTCGTGCTGTCGTCCTGCCGTAACCAAGTCAACAGAAACAACAGCCATCAACAGTAACAACACCAACAACGGGGCTAAATTTAATAAAAGTTACGTTTTTAGAAAAATGTCGACGACGACAACGATGATGATGATGTTCTCCGAAACCCATATGCAAACGGCAACAACAACAGCGATTAGCGAAATTTCGAATCAGGAAGTTTCAATGGCTCGACAGGCGGCAAAGCAAACAACACACATGACCTTAAAGGGGACTTTTGAAAATGAATCTGATGCTGGAGCAGCAGCAGCAGCAAAAACAACACCGACAAAACTAAAAGCTGCGATAACGACAGAAACACCACTACCAACGAAACGAATTAACAAGCAAAAGTTGCAACAGCAACACAAGCAGCAACTACATCAAACTACCGAAAATAGCTCAAGCAACAACAAAGATAGCATCAACAACAACAACAGCAGCAGCAACAACAGTGCTTGTTTAGCGTTAGAACAGCAACAACAGCCAAATATTAGCACTACTGACCCCGTTGCCACTCGGGTAAATGCAACGGCAACAGCAACACAACTACCCACAATGATAACTGCTGCTGCAGCAGTGGCAGCACTAGCAGCTGCAACAATAGAAACAACAGCAGCATCAAAGGATGTGGAAAATTCGCAGAATGATGCACAATGTCATGTTGTTTGCTTTAGTTCCACAGGCAGCCCAAAGCAAAAATGTGCACATCAGCAGCAACAGCAACTGAAAGTGAAACAAAATGAACAACAGGAACAGGAACAACAGCAACAACAACATTCACATTCGCAGGCACATGCACATGCACATCACTGCCAAAGTGCGAATATTAGCCGCTGCGCAGGGCCCCAAACAAACGACACCGCCAACATCATTACCACCAACACCAGAAGCAGCCGCCTCGCAGACAGCAACAACATAATCAACCCCTCTACAAAGGCAGCCACTACACGAGCCACAGCAACTGCAGCAGCAGAGGCAGAGGCAACAACAGATTGCATCAAGGCTCTTCTTCCGGTACGACGACTCTGTCATGTCATGCAAATGGATTCTATGCTGCGTGCCCTGATGTTTAGCTTTGTGTTCATCATGTCGCTGCAATATCAAAGTGGTGAGTGCATTATTTTTGTTGTATGTATGTGTTTTTTTTTGATTTCCTGATTTCTATCCATCTCTGGCGTGTGTGTGTTCGTGTACACCCACTAGCCCACTTGCATATTTACTGTAAGCTGTGATTACGGGGGAAATGTGATATTACGTATGGCATGGCCTAAACGTGTACCCTGCGAATCACTTTCATAGGGATGGGAATTAACAAAACCAAAACAATATGCGACAGTACTTTACGGAGCTGAAAAAAACCATATATACGTGAAACTAAACGTCCTATGTAGGAGAACTATGTACTTAGTTTTCGATTTGGTGATTTTGTCTCCTTTTTAAAGGACATTTAATTTCCAAATGTTTTAATAATTTATTATTTAATTTATTTGTATGTCCCAAAGGCGATATGGATATTAAATGAAAGAGAAAAATATTGTAAAAACACACTTCAAATTCTATGCTTCTAACTATATTATTATATTATTAACAACTGCTTCAAATTCCCCCTTAAACATTAAAAAATAAAATAAAATAAACTTTAACTTTTTAAGGAGGAAATTTTGAAATAGCTTTTAATGATAGATGCATTACATAAGAAGTATTTTTAACAGATATTCTTCTCTTTCATTTGATCCCCATAATGCCTTGGTCGAACGGCCAAAAGTATGAAAATAAATTATTGAAATTGGAAAACAAAAGTCCTGTAAAAAGGAGATAATATCACCAAATGGAAATTTGAGAAAACAGCTTTTCTACAGAAGATCTCTAGTTTCATTGTTTAGTTCCAATGAAAAAAATATAAAATTGTGGCACGGTGTAGGCGTATGTGTATATGAAGGTGTTCCAACAATTACGAATTCATGATATCCACATTTAACTGAAATCAATTAAGTTATTCCAAGTCGTCAAGGAATAAAATACATATTTTTGTTGAACAAAAAAACATTCAATTATGATAATTCATTTATTCTGAGATTAATTGAAAAATCGAATTTCTCCGGCACTGGGTATTTTCCAGTGAAAAAACTTATTGATTACTTTTGAAGTTGATTTCAGAGTAACATTGTTTTACATATTTGGAAATAATTGAAGGACTTGTTTCAAGGAAATAATTTTGAAATTATTATTTCTGCCAGAAAAGCAAACCTTAAACATTTTTAATGCTTTCATTTGAGCTTAGTACTAAAAATTCTCAGAAGTAATTGAGGCTAAAAACAGAAAACCCCAAATTCCATAAATGATCACATTATTGCATCGACTTTTCACAATTTCCACGGTGCAGCGATTTGCGAATATTTCCTAAGGGGAATTGGTGGAAATTGTTTCAAACGTAACTATCCTGAGATAGGTCGATGGGAATATATAGCAATACTGGTACATACATCTTTTAATCAGTGTTGCCTTTTTTGGACTTTTCTTACCAAAATTGGTAGGTTATTTTTAGTTTGGTAGGATGGTAGACAAAAACTCCGTTTGGTAGGATTTGTCGAATTTTTACTACAAGAAAAAGTGTACATACATAGAATTGGGCCATTCCTGGTCAATAAAAAACAAATCGCTTCGTCAGGTCAATATTCCAAAACATATAAAAAATACCAAAAAATGGAGCAGATACCATAAAAGTTGAAAAATGAAACTAATTATATTTAATTTTGTTTAATTAAGAAAATTATTGAAATCATCTTAAAAATCACTCTTTACATATACTCCATTGTAGTGGCCAAATTTTCGAATTTTTAATATTGAATTTCTAATGGAATCAACCTTTTCAAATGTTTTTAAGAGTTTGGGTGTTTCAAAACCATCGAACCAAGGAAAGTGATATTTCTATTGAGATATCTAAATGTTGTTTACTTTTAAGATTCTTTAGCTATAAGCTTGTATTTTGAATTTACTTTAAAAAAAATCGAAGAACAACTTACAATTCCCTTCTTAATTATAAGTTTTATTTCTCACTCACGTTTCATGTCGGACGAAGATAACTTCCTTAAACAGTATATTTGACGAATATATTTTAAAGTTTTGCATTTAGGTTGTCTCCACTCGAATGTAATTTTGAATTACTTTTTACATGAAGAATTTAATTTATTTTTTCCGAAACTTTTGGTAGGAAATAATTCTTTCCAGTAAAATTCCATAGTAGTTTTTAAAAATTTCACAGTCGTTTTTTAAGTGATTATAAAAACATTATCAAATATCAAAATGTAGCTGATTCCGAAGAAGTTACATTGGGTTTAGTTTAACATTGAGTGGGAGGTACCAGAAGGGGCGTGACAATTTCGTCCATCTTCGAACTTAAACTAAGTTCGGGAAAATATTATCTCGTGCAAAGTTTGAATTGATTCCCTAGCTTCTTTCGAGAGTTATCGTGTACACCAGCGAGCCAGACGGCCGGACATGGCTCAAACAACTTAAAAAATAGTGAAACGGATTTGGTCCAAACATATTTAGGGTCTTAAGTCACTTCAATGCGTTACACTTTTTTCTGTCACAAATGATAAATAGAGAAAAAACAGTCACAATGACATATAAGTATCTCTCCTAGCATAAAATCGTACTAACAGAGGTAAGAAATTGAGAAAATCCCAATTAGAAAGGTCCACAATGAAAGCGAAATCCCAATCGTAGAGGCAAATAAGTAAAATTTCCAACTTATGGAGGTAAATCCTGAAAAAAATTACTCCCACTTAAAGAGGTTAAACTTCCCGCTTAAAAAGTTTTTTTTTGTGCGAACCGTGCAAGGGCCTTCAAAAATATCCCGCTTATAGAGGATTCGCACTTATACAGGTCCCACTTATCCAGGTTCGGCTATATTAGAGATTGTTCGTGATATTTACATTCGTTTACTATTTGAACCGATTACGCTTATTTTCAATTCCAACCTTCCACATAGTCAATAATTTGGTTCCATTTTGATCATAAAAAATCCATTATCTTTTGAGTTCACAGGGGAATGTACACACCTAATTTTTCAATTCTAGCTACATCCTTGCTTGATATCAGTTTTACCCTTTTACCACATTTCCATCCTAAAATTACGTATTTTGAGAAAGATTTTTGTTTTGCGCGTCTACGAGGGAATAAAAAATGTACAAATCGAATTTCATAATTCTAGTTGGTACCATTTTTAAACCCCATTTGCTCACTAAAAGTACAAATTCAAAAATTTTCTTTTTTGCGCGTCTACCTGATCAGAGAAATATACACACTGCATTGTATGATTATAGTTGCAGCCATTTTATTCATTTTCCCCCTTTTTGACACTAAAAGTAAGAATATCAAGATGTTGCTTTATTTTTCGAATCCATGCAGTCAGAGCGAAGTATACACCGACTTTCACTATTCTAGCTGTAGCCGTCTGATTGACACCATTTTTATCCCATTTCCCTCTAAAGGTAAAATTTTAGAAAATTTTCTTTATTTTGCATACCGATTTTTATTACAGTAGATGCATTTGGTCGGTACCCATTTATCCCATTTCACCCATATTAATGTTGGACAGATTTGTGCAGACCACTCAACACGTAGACTAGTTACATTCATACTAAATGTTGTCACTCCAAGAACTAAATGAAAAACCCCATAAAATGAACTATAAACTGCACAAACGTGAACTTTGACGAGAGAAAACATTTTCCATTCTGTTGTCCATTTATTTACTGTGATTTCTGATCACTTTACACACAGTAGTCTCTGCCGGTAGCCATCTTTATTATCCCTATCCAGCTTTATCAGATTGCCTCTGTTGTGGTACATCTTCTTTATTATGCAAATAGAAAGCAACATACATACATATATGCAACCTTATTATAAAAAGCCATTGGCATTAATTATAACCACATTTTGTCATTACCATGCAACCTCTACAGCCTGTGTGATTGTGAGCTTGCAGGAAATTGCCCCGACAAAGCAAGAACCTTTAACTCTTTTCTAAACAATTACTTCAGTTAGTTCCTCCTGCGTTAGCTTTTTTGCTCGCTCGCTCGTTCTCTCTCTTTTAATGTGCCCATTCTGCCTGGAAAACTAAACTTTATGTCAATTACATTCAGCAATTTTTCATTTTGTTAGAAATTTATTTTGCAATTATTTTCAACAATATTTCAAACAACGAACACACAAACATTTCAGCACTTTGGCATTCATGCAACATTGTACCGAGAAGGGCAGGGTGTAGTTACTCCAGTATTTTGCATACAATTGCTGTCAGCGTTTGTAAAGGGCTATGAAATGAGAACTATTTATTTTTTAATGGGATATAAAACTAGAGTTTTTAATATTACCCAATGTAGAACATAATTTAAACAGATGAAATATCGAATATCAAAGGAATATTATTTACTCATGATCGATCTGCTGTCCATCCAAAGCATTAACACCAAGGACAAATTATGTCTGATCAAAACATTACTGAAACTAGTAACTCTTGATGGTGAGCTACATGATCGCTCACCACTTAGCGATGCTTTTTTCTACGTTGCGTGTTCAGACAATATATTTTCACACATAAAATTATGTACTAATAGGATAACCCTTTTAACTGCAATCGGTGTTTGTATTTTTGCAGAACTTGTGTACGTTCTCTGACATACAAAAATAAAGCATACAAAATAAGAGAAAAAATATAAATAAGAAGGAACATAAGAACGATTCAAATGCTAATGTTTTGTTTTTTCATAAACACATAAATACAGAGCTACATTCGTATAAACACAACTATATGAAATTGATGTGGAAGGAAGCAATGGTCGGTACAACATGATCTCTACAGTGATCTGTTCATCAGTAATTATTTGCTGAAAAGTATTTATTAGAATTGTAAGGATTGTCTTACTGAAAATTTAAAACAATCACACAAATTGATTTATGTTTCTCAATCGTTTGGGAGAATTATTGCTTTAAAATGTAGTTAGGTATGGCTATTTTTTGAAAAATCACAGCGGTCTTCACGGGCCAGAAATCATGATTAATGTACTGACCAACCAAATTAAAATAAATTTACACTATATAGAATAAGATAGGAAAAGGACTTGAGTCAGGGCAATTCAAATATCAGGCGAAGATAACTTTGATATTTCTGCAATCATTTTGACAGTGCAAGTACGATCATTCCGTGTTATATTTTTGGGACTAGGTTTGGGAACAAACCCCTAAATGTTGATTTCAATTTCGAAATATTGATGAAAATTTTGATTTAAATCGTTTTATGTTTGCAAAAAACCAAAATCGAAAAAACCAATAAAAATAGATAACAAATCTTAAAAATATTTTTTTATTAACAATTAGTGCTCCAATTAAGAAAATCATGTTCAGTTGATATTTGGAATCTCTTTGTAGACGTAATAGAACTAAAAAACCAGTAAGGAAAGGCTAAAGTCGGGCGGGGCCGACTCTATGATACACTCCACTTTCAATCCGAATACAATTCAATTCGGTGAAAAAGTGAAAACGGGAAGGTTTTTTGTATCCTGTAAATTTATGTGTTTGACAAAAAATTTTATATCGGAAAGGACATTTGTATGAGGATATATTGAAACCTGGAACGAAATAGGTGAAATATAAAATGTATAGTTTGGCCAAAATCGGTTAAACTTATGGGAGCAACATTTGTATTTGGGCTATATTTAAATCTGAACCGATCTTACCCACTTTCACCATAGTTTTGCTTAGTTAGATTATAAGATGTTGTGCGAAATTTAAAGAAAATCGAGCACAATATGTGGCTTTTAAAGCGGCAAAAGTCAAATCGGGAGCGACATTTGTATGGGGGCTATATCTAAATCTGAACCGATCTTACCCAATTTTTGCACAGTATTTCTAGTTGGATTATAAGATGTTGTCCCAAATTTAAAGAAAAACGAGTACAATATTTGGTTTTTAGAGCGCAAAATTCAAATCGGGAGCGACATTTGTATGGCGCCTATATCTAAATCTGAACCGATCTTACCCAATTTCTGCATAGGTAAGATTATAAGATGTTGTGCCAAATTTAAAGAAAATCTAGTACAATATGTGGTTTATACAGAGAAAAATGTCAAATCGGGAACGACATTTGTATGGGGGCTATATCTAAATCTGAACCGATTTGACCTATTTTCACCATAGATGTTCTTAGTTTAAATATAAGATGTTTTGCCAAATCTGAAGACAATCTGATACAATATGTGGTTTCTAGAGCGGAAAAAGTCAAATCGGGAGCGAAATTTGTATGGGAGCTATATATAAATCTGAACCGATCTGACCGATATTCACCATGGGTGTTTCTAGTGGAAATATAAGATGTTTTGCCAAATCTGATACATTATGTCGTCCCTAGAGCGGAAAAAGTCAAATCGGGAAAGAAATTTGTATGGGAGCTATATATAAATCTGAACCGATCTGTCCGATATTCACCATGGAAGTTTCAAGTGGGAATATAAGATGTTTTGCCAATTTTAAAGAAAATCTGTTGTAATATGTGGTATCTAGAGTGAAAAGAGTCAAATCGGGAGTGAAATTCGTATGGGGGCTATATCTAAATCTGAACCGATTTTCTTCAAATTAAATAGCGTTCGTCCTTATGCCGAAAAACATTTTTGTGCAAAGTTTCATTTGGTTCTGTCTACAATTGCGACCTTTATCGTGATTACAAGAATAGATGGACGGACGGACGGACGGACAGACAGACAGACAGACGGACATTGCTAAATCGACTCAGAAAGTGATTCTAAGACGATCGGTATAATTAACAATGGGTCTATCTCGTTTCCTTTTGGGTGTTACAAACAAATGCACAAAGACATAATACTCTCGTGGAGTGTATAAATATTTTCGGTTTAAACAGCGTCTTTCTGCTGACACGAAAAACCCCAATCTCGAATTTTGTTGTGGACTTTTTCCTAAAATCATGGTATCACAGTTGGTCATTGAGAAAAGGTCAGCAAAAGTAATATGAGAATTACATTTTCAGTAATTTGCCAACCGCAAATTGTTGGAAATTAGTATAAATGATGATTGGCGATATATCATTGAACTGGCCCAAGGTGTAATTTATATTTTAATTTACTTCTCATTTTTTATCCATATTTAATGGACCTGAACAGCATTCAAATTAAACCATATACATAATAAACTAGAGATAATACAGTTTTTCTACTCTACACTCAGTTTTTGTTTTGGTGATCTTTTCGCCGTTTTACAGGACTTCAAATTTCCAAAAGATACATTTGTCTTAATAACTTATTTCAATACTTTCGAGAATGTATGTTAACAAAATAAAAAATCCATGTCTCTATCTGTGTTATTTTATTTATTGTTTTTTTATTTTGTTTTTCCCCCTTAAATAGTAAAATATGAATAAACTAAATAAATAAGGAAAGAACTTAAAATTATTGTTAATACTAAACTAATACAGATAGAAGCATTATATTTAAAACGTTTTTAACAGATATTCTTCTCTTTCATTTGATAACCATATCCTCTTTGTATGGTTCGTTAAAGTATGAAAATAAATTATCTCAACATATATATCCTTTGGAAATTAAAAGTTCTGTAAAAAGGATAAAGGATCATCATATGAAAAAATGAGTACACAGTCTTTCTACAGTATATTGTCTTGCACAGGTCCAATAAAATAGATGTAAAATTGTAGCACAACAATATAAGTATTTCATACTTATATTTACAAACATTAAGATGGGATCGGATATTGAAACTAGGTTGGCATTTGTAAAACTATTTGTTAATTGCTCCAAATATTTAAGATATCTCAGCCTTAGCATTAAATACAAAGTTTAAATACAAAGCCCACTGGTCTAAATTATGTCCTTAGAGACCGTTGTTTTAGCCGCACATTCAATGACAACCATAAGTAAAAGAGGCCGCACTATATAATAATTTCATCCAAGCTGCGGTAAAAACTAGAAAAAATAGCAAGTTTATGTTAAAATTTGCCCATAACCACGCCTACCTCCCGTGCAACATGAAATGAATAAATCAAATATTTTATATTTAAATACAAATAATTACCAGTGGTCCCATTTAAATCTATAATTAAATGAAAATTGCCACTGCTGCGCTTATTACACTGTGCGACAATCCAAAAACTCCGGGAAGTGATATTATTTGTCTGGTAGGTATTCTCGAGTAGAACAAAAATCTATATTTGAAAATTTTCAGACACCCCCAAAAATTTGAGATACGGTTTAAAAACCGGATGCACACTTATAACTTTGTTGGCTACCAACCGATACCATTCGGATTAAAAAAAAAATAAATCTGGAGCATTCTATCGATATTGATTATCAACGGATCTCATTGTCTCATCGGATTTAAAAAGAAGCAATCTGAAGCATTCGATCGATAAAGAGCATATATAAGAAATCTGTGAGCAAACAACCAAACAATTTGTAGCTTTTTTTTCAAATTTGGCAATGTTTTCGCACACTATTTTGTTTGAAAATTGTAAATGTGTATAAATAACACATTTAGTACGGTATAAAACGACGCTTTATTTTTAAAAATCCATTAGTAATTGAGTGAGTTATTGAAGTTTTTTATTAATACTAATTTTTTCAAAAATACAAGTTACGAATTGAATTCTAATAAAAATATATAAAATTCGCCAAAACAGACAAAAAACGTTAAGAAGAAGCTTTCCGAACATTTGAATAGGAAATCCGCAATTTAGGAACACATTTTCCATACTTTGGGAATTCGAGTATTTTTTGAAAAGAAAATCTAATATTTTTCAGCGTTTTTATAATTTTGACGAATTTTAAGTATTTTTATTGGGCCTCAATTCGTAAAATTACAAAAAGTTGTATCAGTATTTTTAAATACATAGGCATCCGACCGACTCGCTATTATAGTTTTAAACGAGAGAAAATTGCAACCTTCCTAGAAAATGAAATCGAAAACTGAATTACACTTTTTCATGCTACAGAACATTTCAAGAGCTCTTGTATTCCACGAACTTAATGAAATTCCAAAGCGATACATGGCTTCCGAGATATAGTCCTCAAAAAAAAAAAAAGAACTTGCTAAATACTTCCGAACTTTAATTGCATCCATAGCAATATTTTCTACGATAACTCCAAAATCTTGTAGAATACACTTCATTGAAGTGTTTTTTGCACAATTCAATAAAAAAGAAGTTATTGGGGCGCATCAAATTTGGGAGTGTTAGACTTGCCCTGGAACATTTATATCCCAGGGGATATTAAACAGTTTTTAAGGTACAATTTAGTGAAAGAAGTTAAGAACTTTCCAATGAAGTCATGTTTTTTCTTAGGTTATCGATCCACTTTAATAATTCCATACTTCCACGTTGCCTCTTTATTTTATTATTTTGCTATTTCTATTCTATTTTATTATTTTTCTATTTTATTTTATTTTCTATTTTTTTCTAAGTTATTTGGTATTGAAATTGGAAAATTTCGTTCAAAGGGAATAAAATTCTTTTGGAGGGAAAAATTACATCTTTGGTGTATTTTCGAAAATTGTGCTACACTTTTTGGAAGACAATATAAATATTTCCATGTTAAATTGTTCATTAACTTTGACATTATTGTTGGAGATCCTAGAGACTTGCCTTCTAAAGACTTGAAGGAATTGAAACGTTTATTTAAAGTTCGTTGAACTTTAATTTATTTCTCTGATGTAATTTTATTCTAATTATTATATCGTTCAGGGGTAAATTTTTTTCTCCTAACAAGGATTGCAAAATATCTCTAGTATCTCACTATTTTTTTTCTTCTCTAGAAAGTTTCGTGCGTATATTTCTCTTTTAGTCTGAACGACCAAAAAAGATAATTCATAATTTTAGAGTGAAATGGGGCAAAAAGGGACAAAAAAGTACTAATCTAACGACAACAGCAATTTGGAGTGTTCATTCATCCCTCCAAATCATTTAAATTGAGGGAGTTTTCGAAATATGTAAAATGGGAAAGAAATGGTACCAATCAAACGATCGAAGTTGTCCGCTGACTTTTAAATTTACACTTTTTAGACGAAAACGGGCGTAGGGGGATAAAATGGTACAAACATAACGACTATACGCATTACAAAAGAAATTTTTATAATTCGTACTTTTTGCACCGATATGGGAGTTTCTCCCATAAAATAATTAACAAGCAATCTGCTGCAGGTGGAATCAAAGAAATTATAAGATTAGGTTTTTCTGACTGTGTGGACTTTATGTTTTCTATTGCTTTGAATATCACACAGAATAAACATTTTCTGTATAGTCTTTAAAAAATTTCCTTCTTTTGCCAATATTTTACTAACGAAACATCGCAATTCAGTTAAAAAAATATTTATTTACAGTCAACAAATTTGAAAAAAATGTAACAATATTTTCCCACAGATACATTTGTATAGTAGTTTTTTTCGAATTTGTTTTTAATTTGCACCCGCTGCAGTTGAACAACTTTAGTGATTGACAAATCGTATTGATCATTTGTAGCCCATATAGTTGCCTAGGCCTTTATTAGACTTAATTTGTTTTATTTTTCTGTTTCAATATATATTCGAAATATTGAAAATGTGTATTTGCAATGGAACGATAAATATTTTAATATTTTTTGCATCAGGCCAAATTGGATTAAACGCTTGTAAACTAGTAGGTAGTATATGTTGGTATACTCGCCTAAGAAATTTATTTCCTATGCGTGCAACATCAACGCCTTCAATCTTGACATTTTGGAAACAACTATAAACTACTGGCTACAATTTAGATAATTTATAATTTCAGTAGGGTGTACAACTGGCACTCAGTCTCTCCAGACGATTTGCCTAACAGAGAAGAGCTCGTGTTTAAACGGAAGTCACAACGTGTGTACAGTGGTTTGTGTTGAAGGAGGAAATAAAAAAAATAACCAACACCAACGAACACTGGCCCAGCAGTAAACTAAACCACGACAATAATAACAACGATAATTGATAGCAAAACACGAAATGAAAACGCGTTCTCGCCAAAACGGAAATAAGTGAAAGGAGCAGGGGAATTTCACTTTGTGTTGTTTTACTGTTTTTTTTTGCTTAATTTCTTTTCCACTTGTGTCATTATTATTACTTATTTGTGTTTTTCTGTTCGCTTTTCTTCTTTTTTGACTTTGTTACTGGCATCAAAGGCAACAGTTGCAACAAATGTTGTTGGTTACAATAGCCACAGGCGATATAAGTGTTAGAAATCGCAGAAATGGAAAACAACGCGATTATTTACTACTGCTACTATTGCTTGCTGATGGCCGGCACAACCGTCTGCGGCAAACTGTTGTGGCGGTGGTAACTACAATAATAAATGGAAGCAGGCGAAGCAGGCAACAGCACCAACAACACATATAAACACAGTAAAAAGAAACTTGTATATTTGTGGTTCATTATTCATTGGAGCATTTTGCTCGACGTCGTTGTTTTCAGTGTTCATGTCTGATGTCCGACTGTCTATATGTGTGGCAATATCTCAACATTAGACCGGTTTGTAGTTGAGGAGTCAATTTCAAAACTTTTAGTTTTCTTGATAGTTTTTATGGAATTTAAGTCTGAAAACGATATATTTTGTGCATTTTTGGTAGTCTTTCTTTACCATAACAGTTCTACGAATAATGGACTTGGTCACATATGAATATGATAACGACACAGAGATTATTATTAGCGGTAAAAACTCCCAATTTACATGAGCCACAATCTCAGTTTTTTATTGATATATGAAAAAAATATCCCAGTTAAGCTTTTGGCGATATCATGTCATAACATTGCTGTGGATGCATTTAAAGTTCATAAATGTTATATTAGTTGGAAAAATAATAACATAACATTTTATTGGTATATATCTTGAAAACTACAACATATTGGAATTTCATTTCATTCCCATGGAATACAATAACTCTTAACGTGTTCTTTTGCAGTAAACAAAGTACTATTTTGTGGTTGTTTCTCTTTTCAAACAGTGATTTAACTGCAAGTGCAATTTCTCCAGCATAACATTATAATTGCGAGGCCGACCGATGTCTTGAAACTTACAAATATAAATACACCGAAGTCCTTATTAATCATAGCAAAAAGAAAATTCTGCTTATAGCTTGAAACATCGACTAATTCACAGAAATCATAAAATCCTCGCAGCAATAAACTACACAAAATTACTGTTTATTGTTCTTTTTCCAAAACTGTTTAAAGCATATTTAGGGATGTGTTAAAATTTAAATCAATAAGTTATTCATACAAGTGAACTATATAAGATTGACTGTAATCAATACGGCTGTTTTTCTTTAAGCCGGGATAACAAGTTGCGATAACAAAAACTTCAATAAAAATTAATTTTTAGCTCAAAATAAAAAATTCTTTTTTCACATTATAGCCAATTGAAATTCAAATATTTGCATCAAAACAAATTTTGCAAAAAAATATATTGTGTTGACTGTTTTGGAATTGGTCTCAGTAACCATAATTTTGATTTATGACTTTAGGTTATGTCCAAAATTGTAAACACAAAATTATTTTTTCAAAATTTGGTTTCATAAAATATTAAAAAAATAATGTTTCATTTTGAGTGTAATTTTAACATTTGATTATCACAACTTAGTTATCCAGTCTTAAAGAAAATAAAAATAAAAATAAAAATAAAAATAAAAATAAAAATAAAAATAAAATAAAAATAAAAATAAAAATAAAAATAAAAATAAAAATAAAAATAAAAATAAAAATAAAAATAAAAATAAAAATAAAAATAAAAATAAAAATAAAAATAAAAATAAAAATAAAAATAAAAATAAAAATAAAAATAAAAATAAAAATAAAAATAAAAATAAAAATAAAAATAAAAATAAAAATAAAAATAAAAATAAAAATAAAAATAAAAATAAAAATAAAAATAAAAATAAAAATAAAAATAAAAATAAAAATAAAAATAAAAATAAAAATAAAAATAAAAATAAAAATAAAAATAAAAATAAAAATAAAAATAAAAATAAAAATAAAAATAAAAATAAAAATAAAAATAAAAATAAAAATAAAAATAAAAATAAAAATAAAAATAAAAATAAAAATAAAAATAAAAATAAAAATAAAAATAAAAATAAAAATAAAAATAAAAATAAAAATAAAAATAAAAATAAAAATAAAAATAAAAATAAAAATAAAAATAAAAATAAAAATAAAAATAAAAATAAAAATAAAAATAAAAATAAAAATAAAAATAAAAATAAAAATAAAAATAAAAATAAAAATAAAAATAAAAATAAAAATAAAAATAAAAATAAAAATAAAAATAAAAATAAAAATAAAAATAAAAATAAAAATAAAAATAAAAATAAAAATAAAAATAAAAATAAAAATAAAAATAAAAATAAAAATAAAAATAAAAATAAAAATAAAAATAAAAATAAAAATAAAAATAAAAATAAAAATAAAAATAAAAATAAAAATAAAAATAAAAATAAAAATAAAAATAAAAATAAAAATAAAAATAAAAATAAAAATAAAAATAAAAATAAAAATAAAAATAAAAATAAAAATAAAAATAAAAATAAAAATAAAAATAAAAATAAAAATAAAAATAAAAATAAAAATAAAAATAAAAATAAAAATAAAAATAAAAATAAAAATAAAAATAAAAATAAAAATAAAAATAAAAATAAAAATAAAAATAAAAATAAAAATAAAAATAAAAATAAAAATAAAAATAAAAATAAAAATAAAAATAAAAATAAAAATAAAAATAAAAATAAAAATAAAAATAAAAATAAAAATAAAAATAAAAATAAAAATAAAAATAAAAATAAAAATAAAAATAAAAATAAAAATAAAAATAAAAATAAAAATAAAAATAAAAATAAAAATAAAAATAAAAATAAAAATAAAAATAAAAATAAAAATAAAAATAAAAATAAAAATAAAAATAAAAATAAAAATAAAAATAAAAATAAAAATAAAAATAAAAATAAAAATAAAAATAAAAATAAAAATAAAAATAAAAATAAAAATAAAAATAAAAATAAAAATAAAAATAAAAATAAAAATAAAAATAAAAATAAAAATAAAAATAAAAATAAAAATAAAAATAAAAATAAAAATAAAAATAAATTAATCTAATCTTCCTTAAAATTTTTGCCGCGGCTCCTTCTTGTGTGTAAAAGTTCTCACCGGTCTAATATTCATGTAAACGAATATGATTTACAAAATAATTTTTTTAACTTGTTTTTTCTCAGGGTCTTCTGAAACTCTAGTGTTTCGTTGGCAATCGCATTTTTGTGCTGGCTTCTTTTTTGTTGTTGTCGTTTCTCTTGTTTTTTGCCTTAAAAGAGATTTAGTTCGGTTCGTTTGAGCGGTCATTGCAAAAGACTTTTTCATTTCTTTGCTCTGTTAATAAAATTAAAACTTTGCGAAACTATTTGTAATGGTTAACACATTTTTCTCCAGCATAGATCATCCCGGCTGCCAATGGCAGTAGAAGTTTTTGTTTTATGTTATCCTTTATTTATTCTAGTGTTGCCACCCAGCCAACCAGCCAGCCAGTGCTTTTCTCATTAAATAAATTTTTGCATATTCATTTTTTAAACATTCTTCACAGAATAAATTAAAAATGGGCTTGTGCTACCACTCCAACGCTTTGGCTGATATTTCGTCATTAACATAAAATGTTGCAGAAAAAGAATGAAATTCGCATATTCTGGTAGCAATAATACTCGAGGCGAGATGGTCAGACTTGCTTAGCAAATATCAGTCATGATTTAATTTGTGCATCAGCAAACCGATTTTATAATAAAATGGTATGTGCACCGACGCCCACTGTAGGTCTTGAACAAAACCATGAAAACCACAATATTAGGGTTTTATTCACTTGTATAGAGTAGAAGATTCAAGCGAAATATTGATTTTTGCATTTGCCTCAACTATCATATTTAAATGTAAGACCACTGGACATTCCTTGCAACTAACTATAAGGAAAAACTCTTTATAAAAAAGTTAAATAATATTATCTTTAACCCTTCTGAAAGGCTGTAATTGATATTTTCTCGAAGCAAATCTGTTGTCCAATTCCACATCCGGAGTATTTCAATGTTTAATAGATAGATGATTAAAAGACAGTTTCAAAATATTCAAATAAATATAATACTTTAATTATTTTTAACCACGCTGATAAGGCAAGGCTACCAACATATTTATACTATATATCGAAAAAATACTTCAAGTCAATTTAAACATTAAATATAAGGCAGCAATCTTCAAAAAAGCTTAATCCTTTCAAAAAAAGCTTTAATCCTGTAAAATATTTAAAGTTGAATTAATAAATTTTATTTTTGTGTACATAGGTAACAAAGATTATTCAAAAGAGAACCAACAAATTCGGTGACTTGGGTCTGCGTCGGAAGACGAAAACAAAAGTGATGTCTAAAAATTTCAATTATTTAAGTGTCATGTAATTAAAATTGTTTAGAATTTGTTCTTATTTTTATAGGACTTCTTCGAGTACAAAAAAATTCTATTCGTTATTCGAAGTGATACTATAGTGATAATAAAGATTTTTAAAACGAAGTAACAATTCAAAATATGATTTTTATTTAACCGATATCTGCAATATAATGATTTTAAGAAAAATCCTGATACTCATGTCCTGTATGAATTAGAACCCCAAAACTCTATGTAAATCATATTTAGACCCATACATTATCAAAAAACATATCACATTTTATATATTTATTAAGAAGAAAATTCGGGCATGTGAGTGTTTAATAACCTAATAATGGGGAAAAGTATTTTAGTTCCAAGAGTACATATTTTGAAAATCCATAACCACGTACATATGATTCTACACACGATTGTCATGTTGCAGTCAACGGAACATATACACGGTATTCCATGATTCAAGCTGCGGCCATTTGGTTGGCCCCATTTATATCCCCTTCACCATTAAAAGTACGGCTTTCTAAGATCTTTTTATTTTGTGTGTCTATGCAATTAATACACACCGAATTTTATCATTCTAGCTTTAGCCGTTTATTTGGTACCATTTTTATCCCTCTGTTCCCATTGTATCCCTTGATACTTTGAATTTGGGAAAAACCTTTTTATTTTTTGTCTCTACACAGAGGAATGTATACACTGAATTTCATGATTCTAGCTGCGGCCATTTGGGTGATACAATCTTTATCCCCTTTTTCCATTTTACCCCCTAATAGTACGAATTTCGAAAATCCATTTTTGTGTGTGTCTACGCAATTAGAGGAATGTACACACCAGATTTCATCATTCTAGCTTCAGCCCTTTAGTTGGTACCATTTTTATCCCTCTGTTTCCATTGTATTCCTTGATAGTTTGAATTTGGGAAAACCCTTTTTATTTTTCGTGTCTAGGCATTCAGAGGAATATATACTCCAAATTTCATGACTCTATCTGCAGCCATTTGGTTGGCACAGTTTTTATCCCCCTTCCTAAAAAGTACGAATTTCAAAAAATCCCTTTTACCCTATTAAAGTACGAATTTGGAAAAAAATACTTTTCTATAGTTCATCCACCCAATTAGTGGAATTTTGTCGTTTGATAAGAACCATGTTTATCCCTTTTTGCCCCTACAAATGAAATGCACATAAAAAATACCAAAAATACTAAATATTAGGGTTATTTTCAGACCTTGTGGGAAAATAAATATTCTATTATTTGATTTAAAAAGGGTTTCTCGCGCTATTTAACCACAAGTTTCGAAAATCATAATTCAAAAAATCTTTTTGTGTTTACAAAGGAGACCATTACTTTTATATTTATCCATAGAAAAATAAATAAATATTTTTTTTTTTAAATTTGTTTCCCATTTTTTTATTTATCTATGTCGCACCAGAAAAAATGTTTTTTTTTTTCAAAAAAAAAATTGATACTGTTCCTGATCTAAAGGATTTAATTTAATTTAAGGAATTATAGTAAAATAAATATATCCATACAATTTTGTGTGGAGAATTTATGCTTCAATGCAAACAAAATAATATTTAGGACTTCGCCGCAACAATTTTATTTTTTATGTAGTAATATTAATACAGTAATATTAATTTTTTATATTAAAATTAATTTGGAAAATCTTTTTAGTAAGAAATGGAGTTCAAAAATATAATAAATATTTTCTAATCGGTGATTTGTCATTTGATGGATGGAATGTCAAGCATCTTCTCGCTGACGACCGTATGCCGACTATTGACGATTAACGAAATTGTCAAGATGAAAATGAGCCTCATCTTGGCATATAATTTTGCAATTTTTAAAATACGTTTAGTTAATGCGATAACACATCATCAGTACGCTTCTCTATACGAATTATTATGACGACATTTCATTGGAAACATCCGATTACTTCCCATCAGTATAACACATTTTATTGGTAATGAACATTTATTTTGTTATGGATTTTTTACGAGAAGACAACTTATGTCTGACAATAATTCATGGAAAAATGAAAAAGTGGGTGTATCTCCAATCTCAACTGTCTGGTCTGAGACAGTTAAACAGATCTTCTTCCATTTGTTCTTTTCGCGGTAATCTTGGTCTTCTCCCTACGTAGTTTATTATTTATATATTAAAGGATGGACTTGAATAAAGCGAAATATTAATTTTTATCTCAACTATTTATATTGTTTACCACAAAATCGAGTTCTTGTGAACATTCACTCATTCGTTCATTGTCCCTCAGGCCCTTAAATGTAATTTAAAATATACTAAAGCTTACTAGTACATTCAAGGGCAGGGGATGCCACAGAAATGGGTGTATGTATGTGAACTTTATCTAAATTTGAACATTTTTGCATATTTCCAAGACAACATTCTGGTTCATGTGAATTTCTTACATGTCTAGACAGTGCACGCAATTTCGATTTATATGCTTTGTTTTTCCAGAGCCCCTTCAAATCATATATACATACATACAGAGGCACACACACACATGGCTAAATGTTAAGATCATATATATGTAGTCTGAACACTTGTATGTTGTATCTTCTTCTTATTTTCTGGGTATCAGAACCATTCCATATTTTGACCAATCAAAGGAGAAATTACGCAAAAACTGAGAATAAAATATTATATGTCCAGTATAATTTGTTGCAATCCAATCTCATTTTTACTTTAAGATGTAATTACACCTTGGACATACATTCTTTTTGAGACTTTTCTCCTAAGATACGTGGAAAATACTTTTTAATGGAAAAGGTTTTCGGAGATTTTCAGAAAAAAGCGGAGCAATTCTTTGTCTGCTTTGACATGGAATTACTCAATGGAAGATTTTTTGAAGTACATTTAAAGCTTTTTAAGTAGATTTAAGGTAATTTGCTGCTTATTATTGAACAAATGTTTAGAGAAATGCCACAGAATAATACTGGTTCACCACCTCCTCACTCTATTTAAAGTTGAAACTCCGCAAAAACTAAATGTCATTTCACTTTCAATAAATAGAGATTATTTATGTTTTTCCACTCATTAATTAATGACAAATTTCTCGTATCAGATAATGTATTTAAACAACGTTTGCGTTTCTCTCTCTCCCCCCCTTCACTAATATCCACCGGTTCCTGTCACCGCAAATTTTGAAACTTCTTCGAGATCCCCATAAACGAAGCAATGTTTCTGCGGTTTTCATTGCCTTGAAAAATTCCTCGGTTATCATTAACCAAATATATACTAAAGCAATTCCGATTATAATTAATCATGAGCATTAAATATGACTTCACAGAATACAATTCCCAGTAATTAATAATGCTAAATTAGTTTCTTAAGAAGGAGTGTTTAATGCGGGCACAACAAAGGGGGGACGGGGCACCACGCACACACACCCACACATACCCTAACAGAGAATTTCAAATGACCAAAGTTTAGAAATTTATTAACATACAAAATGAAAAAGTTTCTCCCAAATACCAAATGAATTTATATGTGGTGCTGCAAAGTGTGAATTCAAATCGAAATGAAAATGGAAATATTTTTATTATATACATACATATATATAAATGGAACTAGTAAAATGTACATTAAGTGGAGCACATTCAGAAAAGGAATATTGACGTCACAAAGGAAATATATACATGGATTTTAGTCCTGATCGAAAAATCTAACATTAACTACTGATGGGAAGTTCGGCAAATGGGCAAAAAAATATGCTTTTATAGACATATTGAAACTAAATTGGGAAGAGATTCAAGTTGCCGCCCTTTTGCACATAGTATAACATATTATTCTTACATTTCTATATTTATGTAAATCATTACGGGGTACATTTTCGTGGCTCTATCTCTTCAACGATTGGGTCGTTTTTGTAACGATAGCATGGTTTCCTAAGCCATTCGATTATGCATACGGGGAACAACTGCAATCCATCTTTTACATAGTTCAGAGGAAACTTTTACCTTTTTAATAGTCTCACCCGATGATGTGTTTAGAATAAATATGTTGTTTAATCCCTGTCACACCTGCTGGTGTACACGATGACTTTCGAAAGAAGATAACGAATTTATTCAAATTTTACACATGTTAACCCATTCAGACCCAATATTTCTTATAGCCGGACCCGCTCCTTCACATGCGAAACATTTTGTTATCATTTTTAACCGTCTCTGTTTTTAGATAGTATTCATTTAATTTTTTTGATGGATATATAAATCTAAAATAGTTATTTTGAAACCTCCTTATACATAGCTCACTTGTGCCGATAGTGCTTGCCTAATTGCGCTATTGTACACCTTTTTCAATTGTAATTCAAAAGACATCACTTGAAATTCAAAAGACACCAGTTGAAATTCAAAAATTCCATTTGAAATTCAAAAAATGTCAATTGGAATTCAAAACTAGTCATTTGTAATTCAAAAGACAACATTTGAAATTCAAAAGACACCATTTGAAATCCAAAAGTTTTCATTTGAAATTCAAAAATTAATCCATTTGAAATTAAAAAATTATTCCATTTGCAATTCAAACAGGGTAAACAAAATTATTTAAGCAAAATATACATTAGGTTGGGTAGCATTTAATTATTTCTGTAAATTTTAATATTCTGCTGTTTAGAAGACAGATTTACCCCCATTTAGATTGATAGATAGAAAGTGTGTGGAGTGATGATATAGAAATAAGAACATTACCCATTGAGAAATTTGTTTCATAGATGTTATATAAACCTGCAATATGATTGATATTGTAAGACCTCTCACACAAATTGGCATAAGCTTTGGTTAAAATAAAACTGATCAGTAACAATTTAATATTGGAAATGGTTTTACAATCACTTTATACTTTTAAAATAGTTATTATTTGTTGTACCTGCCGCACAAATAATCCGACCCTAAGTAAAATGCAAGTCCTTATAAATAATATGCAGATGCTCTCTGAACTGGTGAAGGTTATAAACTATATATGCAATTACCGATATTTTACATCATTATAATTATTAGTTGCTTATCATTTAATTAAATGTACACCCACAGATCACTCTACATTATCGATCTCGTGTTTGCAGATGCAGCCGGCCATTTTATGACATTTTGTTCCATTTTCACAAAAAGTATGCATGTGTTCTCGCTTCTTCCCTAAAAGCATGCATTTTTAAAAATTTCTTTATTTATACGCCGAATTTCGCATTTTACAAATTTAGAGAAATTAATTTAAGTTAAGCGTCTCTATATGGTCAGAGGAATGTATATACCAAATTCCAGATAATAAAATATAAAATATTATGATATTCTCAAAATTTATCCGGCATGTCTAAAAACATTTGTATAGTCTCACCTTGAATATGGTCCATATTATCACAACCCTTCTGTCACCCTCCACACAAATTGACTTTGTTTATTATAAAGTTAATACAACTTTCACTCATGTACCCGAAATCAGTTGCAATATATTTAAATAGTTTTAACTTAGTAAATTTTAAATATTTATTTATAAATATATTTAAATTTTAATTAATTATTCTTTGTCACTCACTTTAACTTAAAAATTAAACTATTC
>OX377618.1:165914011-165960289 GCA_947397865.1 Polietes domitor
GATCGGCTTAGAATCACCAGCTGAGTCGATTTAACGATGTCTGTCTGTCTGTCCGTCCGTCCGTCCGTCCGTCTGCTGCCAATCTAAGCTTGTTCGCACTCTACAGGTCGCAATTGTTGTCCGATTGTCATGAAACTTGGCAGAAGTTATTTTTTCTGGCCAAGGACCATCGGTATTGAATTTGGAGGAAATCGGTTCAGATTTAGATATAGCCCCCATACAAATGTCGCTCCCGATTTGACATTTTCCGCTCTAGAAATTTGGCAGAACATCTTACAATCCAACTAGAAACATGTATGCAAAAATTGGGTAAGATCGGTTCAGATTTAGATATAGCCCCATACAAATGTCGCTCCCGATTTGACATTTTCCGCTCTAGAAACGACATATTGTATCCGATTTTCTTTAAATTTGGCAGAACATCTTATAATTCAACTAGAAACACGGATGCAAAAATTGGGTAAGATCGGTTCAGATTTAGGTATAGCCCCCATACAAATGTCGCTCCCGATTTGACATTTTCCGCTCTAGAAACGACATATTGTATCCGATTTTCTTTAAATTTGGCAGAACATCTTATAATTCAACTAGAAACACGTATGCAAAATTGGGTAAGATCGGTTCAGATTTAGATATAGCCCCATACAAATGTCGCTCCCGATTTGACATTTTCCGCTCTAGAAACGACATATTGTACCCGATTTTCTTTAAATTTGGCAGAACATCTTATAATTCAACTAGAAACACGGATGCAAAAATTGGGTAAGATCGGTTCAGATTTAGGTATAGCCCCCATACAAATGTCGCTCCCGATTTGACATTTTCCGCTCTAGAAACGACATATTGTATCCGATTATCTTTAAATTTGGCAGAACATCTTATAATTCAACTAGAAACACGTATGCAAAAATTGGGTAAGATCGGTTCAGATTTAGATATAGCCCCATACAAATGTCACTCCCGATTTGACATTTTCCGCTCTAGAAACGACATATTGTATCCGATTTTCTTTAAATTTGGCAGAACATCTTATAATTCAACTAGAAACACGGATGCAAAAATTGGGTAAGATCGGTTCAGCTTTAGGTATAGCCCCCATACAAATGTCGCTCCCTATTTGACATTTTCCGCTCTAGAAACGACATATTGTATCCGATTTTCTTTAAATTTGGCAGAACATCTTATAATTCAACTAGAAACACGGATGCAAAAATTGGGTAAGATCGGTTCAGATTTAGGTATAGCCCCCATACAAATGTCGCTCTCGATTTCACTTTTTCCGCTTTAGAAACCACATATTGTACCAGTTTTTCTTTAAAATTGGCACAACATCTTATAATCCAACTAAAAAACCTATGTGAACGTGGGTAAGATCGGTTCAGATTTAGATATAGCCCTCATACAAATGTTGCTCCCGAATGTTTAACCGGTTTTGGCCAAATTTTACATATTATATTTCACCAATAAACAGACATGGTGAAAGCGGGTCACATCGTTCCAGGTTTCAATATACCCCCCTACAAATGTACTTTCCGATTTAACATTTTTTTTCAAACACATACATTTACAGAAAGCAAAAATCCTTCCCGATTTCACTTTTTTACCGAATTGAATTGCAATGAGAATTGTTTGGGTGATGCCCATATGTCCATACTTTGGTATACTACTGTATAATTTGTATTTGTCTGTCGGGCAATTGGATCAATACCATATTCGTTAAATTTGATTAAAGATGAATTTATAGCATATAAATTATATGAATATAATTTATATAATTTGTATGAACTACATAAAATTGCTCCCATGAAATACCTGGGTTTAGTAATCAAAGCGAGGTACATACGCAGGGAGTGGTGTAGGGTATTATATAGTCGGCCCCGCCCGACTTTAGCCTTTCCTTACTTGTTTTTAAATTGGGTTTAATTCATTTATTCTGAGATTTTTTGAAAAATCGAATTTTTCCGGTACTGGGAATTTTCCAGTGAAAAAACTTATTGATTACTTTTGAAGTTGATTTCAGAGTAAATTTGTTTTACATTATTTGGAAATAATTGAAGGACGTGTTTCAAGGAAATAATTTTGAAATTATTATTTCTTCCGGAAAAGCAAACCATAAACATTTTTAATGCTTTCATTTGAGCTTAGTACTACAAATTCTCAGAAGTAATTGAGGCTAAAAACAGAAAACCCCAAATTCCATAAATGATCACATTAATGCATCGACTTTTCACAATTTCCACGGTGCCGTGGAAATTGCTTCAAACGTAACTATCCTGAGATATGTCGATGGGAATATATAGCAATACTGGTACATACATCTCTTAATCAGTGTTGCCCTTTTTGGACTTTTCTTACCAAAATTGGTAGGTTATTTTTCGTTTGGTAGGATGGTAGACAAAAATTCCCTTTGGTAGGATTTGTCGAATTTTTACTACAAGAAGAAAAAGTGTACATACATAGAATTGGACCATTCGTGGCTAATAAAAAACCAATCGCTTCGTAAGGTCAATATTCGAAAACGTATATAAATACCAAATGGAGCAGATACCACCATAAAAGTTGAAAAATAAACTAATTATATTTAATTTTGCATGTGGCGGCAACAAGGAATGAGCCAGAAAATTGTTGAAATCATCTTAAAAATTACTCTTCACATATACTCCATTGTAGTGACCAAATTTTCGAATTTTTATATTGAATTTCTAATGGAATCAGCCTTTTCAAATGTTTTTAAAAGTTTGGGTGTTTCAAAACCATCGAATCAAGGAAAGTGCTATTTCTATTGAGATATCTAAATGTTGTTTACTTTTAGGATTCTTTAGCTATAAGGTTGTACTTTGAATTTACTTTAAAAAAATCAAAGAGCAACTTACAATTCCCTTCTAAATTATAAGTTTTATTTCTCACTCACGTTTCATGTCGGACGAAGATAACATCCTTAAACAGTATATTTGACGAATATATTTTAAAGTTTTGCATTTAGGTTGTCTCCACTCGAATGTAATTTTGAATTACTTTTTACATGAAGAATTTAATTTATTTTTTCCGAAAATTTTGGTAGGAAATAATTCTTTGAAGTAAAATTCCATAGTAGTTTTTAAAAATTTCACAGTACTTTTTTAAGTGATTATAAAATCATTATCAAATATCAAAATGTAGCTGACTCCGAAGAAGTTACATTGGTTTTAGTTTAACATTGAGTGGGAGGTACCAGAAGGGGCGTGACAATTTCGTCCATCTTCGAACTAAAACTAAGTTCGGGAAAATATTATCTCGTGCAAAGTTTGAATTGATTCCCTAGCTTCGTTCGAGAGTTATCGTGTACACCAGCGAGCCAGACGGCCGGACATGGCTCAAACAACTTAAAAAATGATGAAACGGATTTGGTCCAAACATATTTAGGGTCTTAAGTCACTCCCTCAATTCTGTCACAAATGATAAATAGAGAAAAAACAGTCACAATGACATATAAGTATCTCTCCTAGCATAAAATCGTACTAACAGAGGTAAGAAATTGAGAAATTCCCAATTAGAAAGCAATGAAAGCGAAATCCCAATCTTAGAGGCAAATAAGTAAAATTTCCAACTTATGGAGGTAAATCCTGAAAAAATCACTCCCACTTAAAGAGGTTGAAATTCCCGCTTAAAAAGTATTTTTTTTTTGTGCGAACCGTGCAAGGGCCATCAAAAATATCCCGCTTATAGAGGATTCTCACTTACACAGGTCCCACTTATCCAGGTTCGGCTATATTAGAGATTGTTCGTGATATTTACATTCGTTTACTATTTGAACCGATTGCGCTTATTTTCAATTCCAACCTTCCATATAGTCAATAATTTGGTTCCATTTTGATCATAAAAAAATCCATTATCTTTTGAGTTCACACACCTATTTTTTTAATTCTAGCTACATCCTTGCTTGATATCAGTTTTATCCCTTTTACCACATTTCCATCCTAAAATTTCGTATTTTGAGAAAGATTTTTGTTTTGCGCGTCTACGAAGGAATAAAAAATGTACAAATCGAATTTCATAATTCTAGCTGCAGCCGTTGGTACCATTTTTAACCCCATTTGCTCACTAAAAATACAAATTCAAAAATTTCCTTTTTTGCGCGTCTACCTGATCAGAGAAATATACACACTGCATTGTACGATTATATTTGCAGCCATTTTATTCATTTTTCCCCTTTTTGACACTAAAAGTAAGAATATCAAGATATTGCTTTATTTTTCGAATACATGCAGTCAGAGCGAAGTATACACCGAATTTCACTATTCTAGCTGTAGCCGTCTGATTGACACCATTTTTATCCCGTTTCCCTCTAAAGGTAAAATTTTAGAAAATTTTCTTTATTTTGCACACCGATTTTTATTACTGTAGATGCCTTTGGTCGGTACCAATCCCTTTTCACCCATTTTAATGTTGGACAAAAATTGATTTGTGCAGACCACTCAACACGTAGACTAGTTACCCCATAAAATGAACTATAAACTGCACAAACGTGAACTTTAACGAGAAAAAACATTTTCCATTCTGTTGTCCATTTATTTACTGTGATTTCTGATCACTTTACACACAGTAGTCTCTGTCGGTAAGCATCTTTATTATCCCTGTCCAGCTTTATCAGATTGTCTCTTCTTTATTATGCAAATAGAAGCCAACATACATATATTGTCCTTATTATAAAAAGCCATTGGCATTAATTATAACCACATTTTGTCATTACCATGCAACCTCTACAGTCTGTGTGATTGTAGGCTTGCAGGAAATTGCCCCGACAAAGCAAGGACCTTTAACTCTTTTCTAAACAATTACTTCAGTTAGTTCCTCCTGCGTTTGCTTTTTTGCTCGCTCGCTCGCTCTCTCTCTTTTAATGTGCCCATTCTGCCTGGAAAACTAAACTTTATGTCAATTACATTCAGTAATTTTTCATTTTGTTAGAAATTTATTTTGCAATTATTTTCAACAATATTTCAAACAACGAACACACAAACATTTCAGCACTTTGGCATTCATGCAACATTGTACCGAGTAAAGGGCAGAGTGTAGTTACTCCAGTATTTTGCATACAATTGCTGTCAGCGTTTGTAAAGGGCTATGAAATGAGAACTATTTATTTTTTAATGGGATATAAAACTAGAGTTTTTAATATTACCCAATGTAGAACATAATTTAAACAGATGAAATATCGAATATCAAAAGAAATATTATTTACTCATGATCGATCTGCTGTCCATCCAAAACATTAATGCCAAGGACTAATTATGTCTGATCAAAACATTACTGAAACTAGTAACTCTTGATGGTGAGCTACATGATCGCTCACCACTTAGCGATGCTTTTTTCTACGTTGCGTGTGCAGACAATATATTTTCACACATAAAATTATGTACTAATAGGATAACCCTTTTAACTGCAATCGGTGTTTGTATTTTTGCAGAACTTGTGTACGTTCTCTGACATACAAAAATAAAGCATAAAAAATAAGAGAAAAAATATAAATAAGAAGGAACATAAGAACGATTCAAATGCAAATGGTTTGTTTTTTCATAAACACATAAATACAGAGCTACATTCGAATAAACACAACTATATGAAATTGATGTGGAAGGAAGCAATGGTCGGTACAACATGATCTCTACGGAGATCTGTTTCATCAGTAATTCTTTGCTGAAAAGTATTTATTAGAATTGTAAGGATTGACTTACTGAAAATTTAAAACAATCCCACAAATTTAGTTGTGGTTCTCATTTGATTGGAAGAATTATTGATTTAAAGGATACTTGGCTATCGGGTTTATGTTTGAAAAATCGCTGCGAAGCATTTTGAAGACGGTCGTCTCGGGCCAGAAATCATGATTAAGGTAGTGGCCAACCAAGTATAAATAAATTTACACTCTATAGGAAGAGTACTTGAGCCAGGACAAATCAAATATTTCAAATATCAGGCGGAGATAACTTTGGTAGCTTTGCAATCATTTTGACAGTGCAAGTTCGATCATTCCGTGTTATATTTTTAGGGCTCGATTTGGGAACAAACCCCTAAATATTGATTTCAATTTCGAAATTGTGATGAACATTTTGATTTAAATCGTTTTATGTTTGCAAAAAACCAAAATCGTAAAAACCAATAAAAGTAGATAACAAATCTTAAAAATATTTTTTTATTAACAATTAGTGCTCCAATTAAGAAAATCATGTTCAGTTGATATTTAGAATCTCTTTGTAGACGTAATAGAACTAAAAAAATATTTTCGGTTTAAACAGCGTTTTTCTGCTGACACGAAAAAACCCAATCTCGAATTTTGTTGTGGACTTTTTCCTAAAATCATGGTATCACAGTTGGTCATTGAGAAAAGGTCAGCAAAAGTAATATGAAAATTACATTTTCAGTAATTTGCCAACCGCAAATTGTTGGAAATTAGTATAAATGATGATTGATGTTATATCATTGAACTGGCCCAGAGTGTAATTTATATTTTAATTTACTTCTCATTTTTTTATCCATATTTAATGGACCTGAACAACATTCAAATTAAACCATATACATAATAAACTGGAGATAATACAGTTTTTCTACTCTACACTCAGTTTTTGTTTTGGTGATCTGTCGCCGTTTTACAGGACTTCAAATTTCCAAAGGATATATTTGTCTTAATAACTTATTTCAATACTTTCGAGAATGTATGTTAAAAAATAAAAAAACCATGCCTCTATCTGTATTATTTTAGCTATAAAGCTATTTCAAGTTTTCGCCCTTAAATAATAAAAGATAAATAAACTAAATAAATAAGGAAAAAACTTGAAATTATTGTTAATACTAAACTAATACAGATAGAAGCATTATAAAGAGTGATTTTTTTGAGGTTAGGATTTTCATGCATTAGTATTTGGCAGATCACGTGGGATTTCAGACATGGTGTCAAAGAGAAAGATGCTCAGTATGCTTTGACATTTCATCATGAATCGTCTTACAAACGAACAACGCTTGCAAATTATTGAATTTTATTATCAAAATGCGTGCTCTGTTAAGAAAGTTCATTGCGCGCTTCCATTTTATGGTCAGTTTAATCGACCCACTGAAGCGGCTATTCGGGCTATTGTGACTAAATTTCGCACCAAATTTACATTGTTGGACATTAAACCACCAACACGCTTACGTAGAGTGCGAACTGAAGAAAATATCGCAGCTGTATCGGCCAGTGTTAATGATGACCACCAATTTTCGATTCGTCGCCGTTCGCACCAATTGGGTCTCTGTTACTCAAAAACGTGGAAATGCCAAAATTGGACTAAGCGGATGGACCACCTAAGACGCAGCCGCGGTCAACATTTAAATGAAATTATCTTCAAAAAGTAAATGTCATGGACCAATCTAACGTTTCAAATAAAGAACCGACGAGATTTTGCAAATTTTATGCGTTTTTTTTAAAAAAAAAAGTTATCAAGCTCTTAAAAAATCACCCTTTATTTAAAACGTTTTTAACAGATATTCTTCTCTTTCATTTGATAACCATATTCTCTTTGCATGGTTCGTTAAAGTATGAAAATAAATTATCTCAACATATATATCCTGTGGAAATTAAAAGTCCTGTAAAAAGGAGAAAGGATCACCATGTGAAAAACTTAGTATACAGTCTTTCTACAGTCTAGTTACACATGTATTTTGTCTTGCACAGGTCCAATAAAATAAATGTAAAATTGTAGCACGACAATATAAGTATTTCATACTTATATTTACAAACATTAAGATGGGATAGGATATTGAAACTAGGTTGGAATTTGTAAAAATATTTGTTAATTTTGTTTTAGCCGCACATCCAATGACAACCATAAGTAAAAGAGGCCGTACTATATAATAATTTCATCCAAGCTAGAAAAAATAGCAAGTTTATGTTAAATTTTGCCCATAACCACGCCTACCTCCCGTGTAACATGCAAACAATTACCAGTGATCCCATTTAAGTCTACAATTAAATGAAAATTGCCACCGCGACAATCCAAAAACTCCGGGAAGTGATATTATTTTTCTGGTAGGTATTCTCGAGTAGAACAAAAATCTGTATTTGAAATTTGTCAGACATCCCCATAATTTTGAGATACGGTTTAAAAACCGGACCGGTAAGAAACCTTTCACACTTATAACTTTGTTGGCTATTTCGTTTCGATTTCACTCGGATTTAAAAAAAAGAAATCTGGAGCATTCTATCGATATTGGTTATCAACGGATTTCATTGTCTCATCGGATTTAAAAAGAAGCAATCTGGAGCATTCGATCAATAAAGAGCATATATAAGAAATCTGTGAGCAAACAAACAATTTTTAGTTTTTTTTTTTTAAATTTGGCAATGTTTTCGCACACTCTTTTGTTTGTAAATTGAAAATGTGTATACATAACACATTTAGTACGGTGTAAAACGACGCTTTATTTTTAAAAATCCATTAGTAATTGAGTGAGTTTTTGAAGTTTTTTTATTAATACTAATTTTTTCAAAAATACAAGTTACGAATTGAATTCTAATAAAAATATATAAAATTCATCAAAACAGATAAAAAATTTTAAGAATAAGCTTGCCGAACATTTGAAGAAAAAATCCCCAATTTAGGAACACATTTTCCATACTTTGGGAATTAGAGTATTTTTTGAAAAAAGTAAAATCTCACATTTTTCAGCGTTTTTATAATTTTGACGAATTTTAATTCGTAAAATTACAAAAAGTTGTATCAGTATTTTTAAATACAAAGGCATCGGTCAGACTCGCTATTATAGTTTAAAACGAGAGAAAATGGCAACCTTCCGAAAAAAGGAAATCGACAATTGAATTACACTTTTTCATGCTACAGAATACTTCAAGAGCTCTTGTATTCCACGAAATATATGAAATTCCAAAGCGATACATGGCTTCCGAGATATAGTCCAATAAAATAACCTCAAAAATAATGAACTTGCTAACTACTTCCGAACTTTAAATGCATCCATAGCAATATTTTCCACGATAACTCCAAAATCATGTAGAATACACTTTATTGAAGTGTTTTTTGCACAATTCAATAAAAAGAAGATATTGGGGCGCATCAAATTTGGGAGTTTGTGTCGCTGATAAGACACTGTCTGCCGTTCTCCTTCATATATTTGTGTTAGACTTGTCCTGGAACATTTATTTCCCAGGGGATATTAAACAGTTTTTAAGGTAAAATTTAGTGAAGGAAGGCATGTTTTTCTTTAGGTTATCGATCCACTTTAATAATCCCATACTTCCACGTTGCCTCTTGGCTTCAAGACTTAACCGCACATATGGCACGAAATTCAATTATGCATTATTTTATTTTATTATTTTTCTAGGTTATTTGGTATTGAAATTAGAAAATTTCGTTCAAAGGGAATAAAATTCTTTTGTAGTATTTTCGAAAATTGTTCTACACTTTCTGGAAGACAATATAAATATTTCCATGTCAAATTGTTCATTAACTTTGACATTATTGTTGGAGATCCTAGAGACTTGCCTTCTAAAGACTTGAAGGAATTGAAACGTTTATTTAAAGTTCGTTGAACTTTAATTTATTTCTCTGATGTAATTTTATTTTAATTATTATATCCTTCAGGGGTAAAAATTTCCCCCAACAAGGGTTAAAAATATCCCTAGGATTTGGAGTATTTAAGTGCATTTTTTGAAAATTACTGTCTCTAGAAAGTTTCGTGCGTATATTTCTCTTTTAGTCTGAACGAACAAAAAGATAATTCATAATTTTATACAGTGAAATGGGGCAAAAGGGACAAAAATCGTACTAATCTAACGACAACAGCAATTTGGAGTGTTCATCCATCCCTCCAAATCATTTAAATTGAGGGAGTTTTCGAAATATGTAAAATGGGAAAGAAATGGTACCAATCAAACGATCGAAGTTGTCCGCTGACTTTTAAATTTACACTTTTTAGACGAAAACGGGCGTAGGGGGATAAAATGGTACAAACATAACGACTATACGCATTACACAAGAGATTTTTATAATTAGTACTTTTTGCACCGATATGGGAGTTTCTCCCATAAAATAATTAACAAACAATCTGCTGCAGGTGAATCAAGGAATTATAAGAGTAGGTTTTCTGACTGTGTGGACTTTATGTTTTCTATTGCTTTGAATATCACACAGAATAAACATTTTCTCTATAGTCTTTAAAAAATTTCCTTCTTTTGCCAATATTTTACTAACGAAACAAAGCAATTCAGTTAAAAAATAAAATATTTATTTACAGTTAACAAATTTGAAAAAAAATTAACAATATTTTCCCACAGAAACATTTCTATAGTAGTTTTTTTTTAATTTGTTTTTTTTTTGTTTTTAATTTGCACCCGCTGCAGTTGAACAACTTTAGTGATTGACAAATCGTATTGATCATTTGTAGCCCATATAGTTGCCTAGGCCCTTATTAGACTTAATTTGTTTTATTTTTCTGTTTCAAAATATATTCGAAATATTGAAAATGTGTATTTGCAATGGAAATATATATATTAAAAATTTTTTGCATCAGGCCAAATTAGACTAAACGCTTGTAAACTAGTAGGTAGTATATGTTGGTATACTCGCCTAAGAATTTTATTTCCTATGCGTGCAACATCAACGCCTTCAATCATGACATTTTCGAAACAACTATAAACCTGGCTACAATTTAGATAATTTATAATTTCAGTAGGGTGTACAATTGGGTGTACAACTCAGTCTCTCCAGACGATTTCCCTAACTGAGCAGAACTCGTGTTTAAACGGAAGTCACAACGTGTGTACAGTGGTTTGTGTTGAAGGAGGAAATCAAAAAAAAACCAACACCAACGAACACTGGCCCAGCAGCAAACTAAACCACGACAATAATAACAACGATAATTGATAGCAAAACACGAAATGAAAACGCGTTCTCGCCAAAACGGAAGTAAGTGAAAGAAGCAGGGGAATTTCACTTTGTGTTGTTTTACTGTTTTTTTTTTACTTAATTTCTTTTCCACTTGTGTCATTATTATTACTTATTTGTGTTTTTCTGTTCGCTTTTCTTCTTTTTTGACTTTGTTGCTGGCATCAAAGGCAACAGTTGCAACAAATGTTGTTGGTTACAATAGCCACAGGCGATATAAGTGTTAGAAATCGCAGAAATGGAAAACAACGCGATTATTTACTACTGCTACTATTGCTTGCTGATGGCCGGCACAACCGTCTGCGGCAAACTGTTGTGGCGGTGGTAACTACAATAATAAATGGAAGCAGGCGAAACAGGCGAAGCAGGCAACAGCACCAACACCAACACATATAGACACAGTAAAAAGAAACTTGTATATTTGTGGTTCATTATTCATTTTAGCATTTTGCTCGACGTCGTTGTTTTCAGTGTTCATGTCTGATGTCCGACTGTCTATATGTGTGGCAATATCTCAACATTAGACCGGTTTGGAGCTGAGGAGTCAATTTCAAAACTTTTAGTTTTCTTGATAGTTTTTATGGAATTTAAGTCTGAAAACGATATATTTTGGCATTTTTGGTAGTCTTTCTTTACCATAACAGTTCTACGAATAATGGGCTTGGTCACATATGAATATGATAACGACACAGAGATTATTATAAGCGGTAAAAACTCCCAATTTACATGAGCCACAATCTCAGCTTTTTATTGATATATGAAAAAAATATTCCAGTCGAGCATATTCTATAAGCTTTTGGCGATATCATGTCATAACATTGCTGTGGATGCATTTAAAGTTCATAAATGTTATATTAGTTGGAAAAATAATAACATAACATTTTATTGGTATATATCTTGAAAACTACAACATATTGGAATTTAATTTAGCCCATGGAATACAAGAACTCTTAACGTGTTCTTTTGCAGTAAACAAAGTACTATTTTGTGGTTGTTTCTCTTTTCAAACAGTGATTTAACTGCAAGTACAATTTCTCCAGCATAACACTATAATTGCGAGGCCGACCGATGTCTTGAAACTTACAAATATAAATACACCGTAGTCCTTATTAATCATATCAAAAAGAAATTCTGCTTATAGCTTGAAACATCGACTAATTCACAGAAATCATAAATTCCTCGCAACAACAAACTACACAAAATTACTGTTTATGTTATGTTCTTTTTCCAAAACTGTTTAAAGCATATTTAGGGATGTGTTAAAATTGAAATCAATAAGTTATTCATACAAGTGAACTATATAAGATTGACTGTAATCAATACGGCTGATTTTCTTTAAGCCGGGATAACAAGCTGCAATAACAAAAACTTCAATAAAAATTATTTTTTGCTCAAAATAAAAAATTCTTTCTTCACATTATAGCCAACTGCAATTCAAATATTTGCATCAAAACAAATTTTGCAAAAAAATATATTGTGTTGACTGTTTTGGAATAGGTCTCAATAACCATAATTTTCATTTATGTCTTTAGTTGATGTCCAAAATTGTAAACACAAAATTATTTTTTCAAAATTTGTTTTCATACAATATTAAAAAAAATAATGTTTTATTTTGAGTGTAATTTTAACATTTTATTATCACAGCTTAGTTATCCAGTCTTAAAGAAAAAAGCCCTATTGTCAGCACATAACGCTATTATATTATTTGGAATAATTGATTAATTAAGATATTTTAAGCAAATATTGAGATGATAGAGCGTTACCATCATCTAAAAAGATTAAATAAAAATAAAAATAAAAATAAAAATAAAAATAAAAATAAAAATAAAAATAAAAATAAAAATAAAAATAAAAATAAAAATAAAAATAAAAATAAAAATAAAAATAAAAATAAAAATAAAAATAAAAATAAAAATAAAAATAAAAATAAAAATAAAAATAAAAATAAAAATAAAAATAAAAATAAAAATAAAAATAAAAATAAAAATAAAAATAAAAATAAAAATAAAAATAAAAATAAAAATAAAAATAAAAATAAAAATAAAAATAAAAATAAAAATAAAAATAAAAATAAAAATAAAAATAAAAATAAAAATAAAAATAAAAATAAAAATAAAAATAAAAATAAAAATAAAAATAAAAAAATAAAAATAAAAATAAAAATAAAAATAAAAATAAAAATAAAAATAAAAATAAAAATAAAAATAAAAATAAAAATAAAAATAAAAATAAAAATAAAAATAAAAATAAAAATAAAAATAAAAATAAAAATAAAAATAAAAATAAAAATAAAAATAAAAATAAAAATAAAAATAAAAATAAAAATAAAAATAAAAATAAAAATAAAAATAAAAATAAAAATAAAAATAAAAATAAAAATAAAAATAAAAATAAAAATAAAAATAAAAATAAAAATAAAAATAAAAATAAAAATAAAAATAAAAATAAAAATAAAAATAAAAATAAAAATAAAAATAAAAATAAAAATAAAAATAAAAATAAAAATAAAAATAAAAATAAAAATAAAAATAAAAATAAAAATAAAAATAAAAATAAAAATAAAAATAAAAATAAAAATAAAAATAAAAATAAAAATAAAAATAAAAATAAAAATAAAAATAAAAATAAAAATAAAAATAAAAATAAAAATAAAAATAAAAATAAAAATAAAAATAAAAATAAAAATAAAAATAAAAATAAAAATAAAAATAAAAATAAAAATAAAAATAAAAATAAAAATAAAAATAAAAATAAAAATAAAAATAAAAATAAAAATAAAAATAAAAATAAAAATAAAAATAAAAATAAAAATAAAAATAAAAATAAAAATAAAAATAAAAATAAAAATAAAAATAAAAATAAAAATAAAAATAAAAATAAAAATAAAAATAAAAATAAAAATAAAAATAAAAATAAAAATAAAAATAAATTAGTCTAATCTTCCTTAGAATTTTGCCGCGGCTCATTCTTGTGTGTAAAAGTTCTCACCGGTCTAATATTCATGTAAACGAATATGATTTACAAAATAATTTTTGTAACTTGTTTTTTTTTCTCTCTCTAATGTTTCGTTGGCAATCGCATTTTTGTGCTGGCTTCTTTTTTGTTGTTGTCGTTTCTCTTGTTTTTTGCCTTAAAAGAGATTTAGTTCGGTTCGTTTGAGCGGTCATTGCAAAAGACTTTTTCATTTCTTTGCTTTGTTAATAAAATTAAAACTTTGTGAAACTATTTGTAATGGTTAACACATTTTTCCCCAGCATAGATCATCCCGGCTGCCAATGGCAGTAGAAGTTTTTGTTTTATGTTATCCTTTATTTATTCTAGTGTTGCCACCCAGCCAACCAGCCAGCCAGTGCTTTTCTCATTAAATAAATTTTTGCATATTCATTTTTTAAACATTCTTCACAGAATAAATTAAAAATGGGCTTGTGCTACCACTCCAACGCTTTGGCTGATATTTCGTCATTAACATAAAATGTTGCAGAAAAAGAATGAAATTCGCATATTCTGCTAGCAATAATACTCGAGGCGAGTTGGTCAGACTTGCATAGCAAATATCAGTCATGATTTAATTTGTGCATTAGCAAATCGATTTTATAATAAAATGGTATGTGCACCGTCGCCCTCTGTAGGTCTTGAACAAAACCATGGAAACCACAATATTAGGGTTTTATTCACTTGTATAGAGTAGAAGATTCAAACGATATATTGATTTTTGCATTTGCCTCAACTATCATATTTTAATGTAAGACCAGAGGACATTACTTGCAACTAACTATAAGGAAAAACTCTATATAAATAATATTATCTTTAACTCTTCTGAAAGGCTGTAATTGATATTTTCTCGAAGCAAATCTGTTGTCCAATTCCACATCCGGAGTATTTCAATGTTTAATAGATAGATGATTAAATGACAGTTTCAAAATATTCAAATAAATATAATACTTTAATTATTTTAAACCACACTGATAAGGCAAGGCTACCAACATATTTATACTATATATCGAAAAAATACTTCAAGTCAATTTAAACATTAAATATAAGGCAGCAATCTTCAAAAAAGCTTAATCCTTTCAAAAAAAGCTTTAATCCTGTAAAATATTTAAAGTTACATGTTTTGTTGAATTAATAAATTTTATTTTTGTGTACATAGGTAACAAAGATTATTCAAAAGAGAACCAACAAATTCGGTGACTTGGGTCTGCGTCGGAAGACGAAAACAAAAGTGATGTCTAAAAATTTCAATTATTTAAGTGTCATGTAATTAAAATTGTTTAGAATTTGTTCTTATTTTTATAGGACTTCTTCGAGTACAAAAAAAACTCTATTCGTTATTCGAAGTGATACTAAAGTGATAATAAAGATTTTTAAAATGAAGTAACAATTCAAAATATGATTTTTATTTAACCGATATCTGCAATATAATGATTTTAAGAAAAATCCTGATACTCATGTCCTGTATGAATTAGAACCCCAAAACTCTATGTAAATCATATTTAGACCCATACTTTATCAAAAAACATATCACATTTTATATATTTATTAAGAAGAAAATTCGGGCATGTGAGTGTTTAATAACCTAATAATGGGGAAAAGTATTTTAGTTCCAAGAGTACATATTTTGAAAATCCATAACCACGTACATATGATTCTACACACGATTGTCATGTTGCAGTCAACGGAACATATACACCGTATTCCATGATTCAAGCTGCGGCCATTTGGTTGGCCCCATTTATATCCCCTTCACCATTAAAAGTACGGCTTTCTAAGATCTTTTTATTTTGTGTGTCTATGCAATTAATACACACCGAATTTTATCATTCTAGCTTTAGCCGTTTATTTGGTACCATTTTTATCCCTCTGTTCCCATTGTATCCCTTGATACTTTGAATTTGGGAAAAACCTTTTTTTTTTTGTCTCTACGCAGTCAGAGGAATGTATACACGGAATTTCATGATTCTAGCTGCGGCCATTTGGGTGATAAATCTTTATCCCCTTTTTCCATTTTACCCCCTCGAAAATCCATTTTTGTGTGTGTCTACGCAATTAGAGGAATGTACACACCAGATTTCATCATTCTAGCTTTAGCCATTTTTAACCCTCTGTTTCCATTGTATTCCTTGATAGTTTAAATTTGGGAAAACCCTTTTTATTTTTCGTGTCTAGGCATTCAGAGGAATATATACTCCAAATTTCATGACTCTATCTGCAGCCATTTGGTTGGCACAGTTTTTATCCCCCTTCCTAAAAAGTACGAATTTCAAAAATCCCTTTTACCCTATTAAAGTACGAATGTGGAAAAAAATACTTTTCTATAGTTCATCCACCCAATTAGTGGACTTTTGTCGTTTGATAAGAACCATTTTTATCCCTTTTTGCCCCTACAAATAAAATGCACATAAAAAATACTAAATATTAGGGTTATTTTCAGACCTTGTGGGAAAATAAATATTCTATTATTTGATTTAAAAAGGGTTTCTCGCGCTATTTAACCACAAGTTTCGAAAATCATAATTTAAAAAATCTCTTTGTGTTTACAAAGGAGGCCATTACTTTTATATTTATCCATAGAAAAATAAATAAATATTTTTTTTTTAAATTTGTTTCCCATTTTTTTATTTATCTATGTCGCGCCAGAAAAAATGTTTTTTTTTTCAAAAAAAAAAATGATACTGTTCCTGATCTAAAGGATTTAATTTAATTTAAGGAATTATTGTAAAATAAATATATCCATACAATTTTGTGTGGAGAATTTATGCTTCAATGCAAACAAAATAATATTTAGGACTTCGCCGCAACAATTTTATTTTTTATGTAGTAATATTAATACAGTAATATTAATTTTTTATATTAAAATTAATTTGGAAAATCTTTTTAGTAAAAAATGGAGTTCAAAAATATAATAAATATTTTCTAATCGGTGATTTGTCATTTGATGGATGGAATGTCAAGCATCTTCTCGCTGACGACCGTATGCCTCGAGCACACGTTGAGTCGCTCTTGACATAGCTCGCGAACGGTTGGTCGTATATTTATTAAACAAGGGGCATAAGATTATCAATTGCCTGGGCTACAAATCGATAATAATCGATAACATGAATAATATGTGTCAACTGTGGACGCAGATACAAAACTTTTTTTGGGTCAGTTTTTTTTCGTTGGAAATTGAATGGCCTAAAAACCATAGCTAAGGGAATATTCTACGCCTAGTATTTGTGCAAGTATGTTTATTTGTATTGAATCATAGTCAATTTTGTAAAAGTTCGTTGAAAATGCCTAAAAGCACTACTTAACGCTCCGGTGAGAGGGGCCACGTTAACCAACCATTGACAGAAATGATTCAGAGAGGCCTGTAAATGCATCCAAGTTATGTCTTCTTTGCGAAAAGTGAATTAATCATAATGTTATCGATTTTCGAAAAAGAATAACATTTTTACGAAATTTTGTTTTTGAAAGAATAAATAATGAGCTCGCGACAGTAAAAATAAGAAGCCAAGATAGCACAAATAATATATTTTTTCATATAACTCAAATATCTCTTCATTCATGAGTATTATCACTTTGTAAAATATCTTTGTATTCGGTACATAATTGTACTTTTGACAATCATTCGAAATTTAAGATGACTGAGCCCCCATACCATTTAGGGACATAGGAAGGGGATGGCTGTAGTGGTCTAATACCACCCCAGAACTATTTTAGCCCCCCCAGGGATTTGAGTAAGATCATTTTAAATTTATCAACGTAAATATTAGGATTTAATTATACGTATGTGAAAACTTTTCAGAGAAAATATTGCTTTATTGCATATTAGCGTTAGTAATTGTTTTTTTTTTTTTTTGTCATAAGAAAATTCTTACTTTTTTAAGTTTTCGGCATTGTCTACTTTTAAGTTGTACAATAAATCGTTATCAATTTTGATTACATGCAAGTATTGGAGGGAAAAACAGATAATTTTCAGACAACAGTATGAAGTATATGAATGGCCAGACTACAGTGCTGTAGGGAAAACAACGTTTTGTTTCTTTTGTCGCAATTTTTGCCTCAGAGAGAAGAGATGAAAACGAAATGTTGGTGGTGTAAGACTTCGATAGAGGAAAAGAAGTAAGGAAAGGCTAAAGTCGGACGGAGCCGACTATATGATACACTCCACTTTCTATCCTATTACAATTCAATTCTGCAAAAAAGTGAAATCGGGAAGGATTTTTGTACCCTGTATATGTATGTGTTTGACAAAAAATGTTAAATTGGAAAGGACATCTGTATGGGGGTATATTGAAACATGGAACGATGTGACCCACTTTCACCATAGGTGTTTTTAGTTGGTTTATAAGATGTTGTGCCATTTTTATTCAATGCCAGGCGCACAAATTAAATTTGATACAAACGATTCGCTGACAGCGGAAACTATTGTGCTATTGACATGAAATGTTGAAAAAAATATTTATTCAAATGTTTATAAACTTTTGCAATGTTGCAATAAGTCTTCCAATAAAAAGTTGTTCTGCCATGCGTCGAATTAAATCTTGTCTAATATCCACTATGAACCAATATCGATTTATGAATTTGTCAATCTTAAATATCGGAACGAATTAGTAAAATAGTTTGTAACTGCTGATGATAATCTTACGCTAGTGGTCAGAAGACCTCGGGTTGCATATCTTTGGATATTTTTTTTGCATAATTTTTGCATTTGTTTTCCTTATTTTCCCTAAGATCTCAAATATTTGATAAATGTAAATTTGTAAATGCAAAGTTGATTCTAAATCGGAGGAAAAATTAAAAATATACAAAAATTCGACGCATGACAAAAATTTTTTTACTTTACTTGCGAAAAAAAATATATAAAATATTTTTTTTTCAATAATAATAATATTGTAGGCTATATCCCTCCCCAGCAGAAATCTATTGATACGCCCCTGTTTACGGATCTAATATTTCGTAACTCACATGGACTACACCTCTGCTCTGAGCTTGTGAAATTTGAATATATTTTCCTTTCACACAGTATTATTTCCATAAAATGATTTGGAATCCCTTTGAAATGGCTACTCAAATTCAAAATTCCCATCAACAGCACACAATACATTTATTTTTGTACAATCACACATTTATGACCTGAACCCCAAATACGACACTATTGACGATTAACGAAATTGTCAAGATGAAAATGAGCCTCATCTTGGCATATAATTTTGCAATTTTTAAAATACGTTTAGTTAATGCGATAACACATCATCAGTACGCTTCTCTATACGAATTATTATGACGACATTTCATTGGAAACATCCGATTACTTCCCATCAGTATAACACATTTTATTGGTAATGAACATTTATTTTGTTATGGATTTTTTACGAGAAGACAACTTATGTCTGATAATTCATGGAAAAATGAAAAAGTGGGTGTATCTCCAATCTCAACTGTCTGGTCTGAGACAGTTAAACAGATCTTCTTCCATTTGTTCTTTTCGCGGTAATCTTGGTCTTCTCCCTACGTAGTTTATTATTTATATATTAAAGGATGGCCTTGAATAAAGCGAAATATCAATTTTTATCTCAACTATTTATATTGTTTACCACATAATCGAGTTCTTGTAAACATTCATTCATTCGTTCATTGTCCCTCAGGCCCTTAAATGTAATTTAAAATATACTAAAGCTGACTAATACATTCAAGGGTAAGGGATGCCACAAAAATGGGTGTATGTATGTGAACTTTATCTAAATTTGAACATTTTTGCATATTTCCAAGACAACATTCTGGTTCATGTGAATTTCTTACATGTCTAGACAGTGCACGCAATTTCGATTTATATGCTTTGTTTTTCCAGAGCCCATTCAAATCATATATACATACATACAGAGGCACGCACACACATGGCTAAATGTTAAGATCATACATATATATGTATATGTAGTCTGAACACTTGTATGTTGTATCTTCTTCTTATTTTCTGGGTATCAGAACCATTCCATATTTTGACCAATCAAAGGAGAAATTACGCAAAAACTGAGAATAAAATATTATATGTCCAGTATAATTTGTTGCAACACAATCTCATTTTTACTTTAAGATGTAATTACGCCTTGGACATACATTCTTTTTGAGACTTTTCTCCTAAGATACGTGGAAAATACTTTTTAATGGAAAAGGTTTCCGGAGATTTTCAGAAAAAAGCGGAGCAATTCTTTGTCTGCTTTGACATGGAAGTACTCAATGGAAGATTTTTTGAAGTACATTTAAAGCTTTTTAAGAAGATTTAAGGTAATTTTCTGCTTATTATTGAACAAATGTTTAGAGAAATGACACAGAATAATATTGGTTCACCACCTCCTCACTCTATTTAAAGTTGAAACTCCGCAAAAACTAAATGTCATTTCACTTTCAATAAATAGAGACTATTTATGTTTTTCCACTCATTAATTAATGACAAATTTCTCGTATCAGATAATGTATTTAAACAACGTTTGCGTTTCTCTCTCTCCCCCCCTTCACTAATATCCACCGGTTCCTGTCACCGCAAATTTTGAAACTTCTTCGAGATCCCCATAAACGAAGCAATGTTTCTGCGGTTTTCATTGCCTTGAAAAATTCCTCGGTTATCATTAACCAAATATATACTAAAGCAATTCCGATTATAATTAATCATGAGCATTAAATATGACTTCACAGAATACAATTCCCAGTAATTAATAATGCTAAATTAGTTTCTTAAGAAGGAGTGTTTAATGTGGGCACAACAAAGGGGGGACGGGGCACCACGCACACACACCCACACACATACCCTAACAGAGAATTTCAAATGACCAAAGTTTAGAAATTTATTAACATACAAAATGGAAAAGTTTCTCCCAAATACCAAATGAATTTATATGTGGTGCTGCAAAGTGTGAATTCGAAATCGAAATGAAAATGGAAATATTTTTATTATATACATACATAGATATAAATGGAACTAGTAAAATGTACATTAAGTGGAGCACATTCAGAAAAGGAATATTGACGTCACAAAGGAAATATATACATGGATTTTAGTCCCCGGATAACACAAGTCCTGATCGAAAAATCTAACATTAACTACTGATGGGAAGTTCGGCAAATGGGCAAACAAATATGCTTTTATAGACATATTGAAACTAAATTGCTTCTTCCCTAAAAGCGTTATGTTAGGCGTCTGTATATGGTCAGAGGAATGTATATACCAAATTCCAGATAATAAAATATAAAATATTATGATATTCTCAAAATTTATCCGGCAGCTCTAAAAACATTTGTATAGTCTCACCTTGAATATGGTCCATATTATCACACCCCTTCTGTCACCCTCCACACAAATTGACTTTGTTTATTATAAAATTAATACAACTTTCACTCATGTAACCGAAATCAGTTGCAATATATTTAAATAGTTTTAACTTAGTAAATTTTAAATGTTTATTTATAAATATAATTAAATTTTAATTAATTATTCTTTGTCACTCACTTTAACTTAAAAATTAAACTATTCATAATTTTGAATGTGGATGATATTGTCACCCCACTTCTGGCACACGAATGAGCATAAGCATTGGTAAAAATATAAACAAATATTATTTCCATTATTTTGTATACTTGTTCGTACCCTATGAGAACGGTATTAGTGTCAAATAAAAGAGGAGAATATCTATTAAAAATATTTCAAACATCATCATCTGTATTAGTTCAGCATTGACATATATTTCAAGTTTAACTTCTAGTTTTTCTAATTTATTCATATATTTATTTTTAAGAGACAAAACTTTAAATGGTTGTTAATACTAAACTAATATAGATAGAGCCTTGAAATTTATATTTTTATATTCTCTTCTTTTATTTGGCTTACAGTGTCATAGGGTATAAGTATTAAAAATAATTTTTGAAAAATGTTATCCTGTGGAACTTCGTACTCGTTTTAAGGCAATGAAAAACTAAAAACGCCAGATATATATCATTTGGTTCAAGTGTAGTACGGACTATCGGACAGTGTCGGAAATATAATGTAAAACGAACAAGTAAGGAAAGGCTGAAGTCGGATCTTACCCACTTCCAGCATAGGTGTTTCTAGTTCGGTTATAAAATGTTGTGCCAATTTTAAAGAAAATCGGGTGCAATATGTGGTTTCTAGAGCGGAAAAAGTCAAATCGGGAGCATCATTTGTATGGGGACTATATCTAAATCTGAACCGATCTTACCCATCTTCTGCATATGTGTTTATAGTTGGATTATAAGATGTTTTGCAAATTTAAAGAATACCGGCTCAATATTTGGTTTCTAGAGCGGAAAATGTCAAATCGGGAGCGACTTTTATATGGGGGCTATATCTAAATCTGAACCGATCTTACCCATCTTCTGCACATGTGTTTATAGTTTGATTATAAGATGTTTTGCCAATTTTAAAGAAAATCGGGCTCAATATGTGGTTTCTAGAGTGGAAAAACTGAAATGGGGAGCGACATTTGTATGGGGACTATATCTAAATCTGAACCGATCTAACCCGCTTTCGTCACAGGTATTTCAAGTTAGATTATAAGGTGCTACGCAAAATTTGAAGAAAATCGGGTACTATATGTGCTTTATAGGGCGGAAAAGGTCGAATAGGGAGCGACACTTGTATGGGGGCTATATCTAAATCTGAACCAAATTCAATACCACTCGTCCTTGGCCAAAAAAAGTAACGTCCGCCAAATTTCAGGATAATCGGACAACAATTGCGACCTGTAGAGTCCGAACAAGCTTAAATGGACAGCAGACGGACGGACGGACAGACAGACATCGTTAAATCGATTCAGCTGGTTATTCTAAGCTTAAAGGCGGGTCTAGCTCGATTATTTCTTGGTGTTACAAAAATTTGGCGCGAAACTAACTTATAATACCTTAGTCCACGAAGTGGTGTAGGGTATAAAAAGCGGAACTTTTTTTGTAAAAATGCGGCATTAAAATTTAAGCGGGACTGTGCATCAAAAAGAATTCGCGAAAAGCGGTATGACCATCCATACCGCGAAAAGCGGTATGGATGGTCACCTTAGTAATATATAATATACCGTTAGATGGTAAGTCATAGAAGTTGAATTTTTTACTCATTTGTAAACAGATTGTCTGTTGCAACTGAAAACAGAAAAATTGTCAAAGAAGTGTTAATATAGAATAGAGAGAGGATGAATAGTTTATCGATTGTAAAGAATTAGAGATGCAAAAAAAGAAAATGTATTTCTTTTGTAAACTACGTTTTTTTACAAAATTCAACAGTTTTTGATATTGGGCTTAATAAATGTTAATATATTTGTAAAAATGTTTATATAAATTATTAAAAATTTAAAGAAACAATTTGTATTGTATATGTAGTACTTATTCATTTAAAGATTACAAATGGTATATGTTACATTATAAACGAATTCAATAAACTTTTAGCTTAGGATTTATGATAGAAATTGAAATTATTCACAAAAAACAGTGTTATTTTAAAATTTAATACTGGTCTGGTATCGAATCGCCTAGATGGGGAGACATAGGATGTGGAAACGGTATTTAAAGGTTAGGTAGACACGATCTCATATACAACGCGTACCAATAATCGGAACTGAGGGTGATTCACAATATATTGTAAAACATATTAATTGGTGATAGTATTAAATACTAGTTAAAGTTTTAAATGCAAAAAAATCATTAATAATTTCCTTCTTAGTAATTCGCTTTTGAGAATTTTTGTTTATAGATTAGATTAAGTGACAATAATAAGTAACAAGAATCAGTGTTAGAATATATAGTGTCAGATAAATACTTTAAGTGAGGTAGTTAAAAACGTAAGATTGACCAATGTTAGTTCAAAGGTCTTTCAAATGTTGCTCTAAAGACATCGAATTCAATAAAGCAAGCAAAAAAGTTGAATTTTTGCAAGAGTGTATAGATATGTCGGCTTAACCGACTGAAACTTTCCTACTTATCTTATTCGTTGGCTTGTATGACACCGCAGACCAAAAAATCGCTCGACTGGGCCGCACTTAATTCTACATAATTTGTTATCAATGATTTTTTCAAAAAGATCGGATGTTGTTCTTGAATTATATTTTTGATATTGTCCAGATTGAGGCCATTAAATGATTTTTTAAACCCTGCAATAATATTCCTCTAATCACAAGCTCAGCAATTGTTCGTTAACACAAACGCATTTTACTGGAATACCTTTCAATAGATTAAGTGAAGAGTGTAATCGCGTATGAAGGTATGGAAACATTTGAAAATAAATAATTTGAAATCAAATTCATTGACAGCTTGGCATTGTATACAAATTTGAGACTCTGATACACTACACTCAGATCCTCATTAAAATGTCATGTATGACATATTGACAGAGAGACATGAAACAACGGCAAGGCGAACGTTTTGAGTGACAAGTATTTTTGCCCCAATAATTACATTTATAGCACGAAGCAAACATTATGTAGGCTACTTTAGGGCCATTCTGATCCACTCTCATATGCTGACATGTCTGTTAGTCTGTGGGTTGTTTACTTCCTTGCCATCTTCGTTTGTACAGGCATGGAGGGGAGGTTCATGTCGGCAAGGACGAGTGTGTTTGCGTCAGGGTGTTCCGTACGTACATATATTTATGGGCATATCAACAATTTTCTTAAAAAGCCCGAAACCGTCAAGACTTTGTAAAAGTAAGAAAGTAAAAAGAATGTAATGGCACAACATGGTTAAGAAATTAAAATTGTTTATTTTTTAAATTACACATGTATGTATTTGCCAAAACACACACATACATACATATATACATACCTAAGTAGTCCGCCCGTACGTAAGTGTAGTACAAGCTAGAGCGTGTGTGCTTGTTGTTTTTTCTTCGTCACGTTGTTGCTTTTATGTCAACGGCATACTTCCGTTTAATTTATGCCTTATTTCCTCCACTTTGATGTCTCATTTTTTCCCCGTTAAGGGTTGTTGTTTGTGTGCCTGGTTCCCTTTGGCTTTTTATTTGCCACAAGGAACGCAAAAAAACTCCTCAACTTGTTTAAGACTCAATGAAAGCCTAAGACACAGGGAAAGCGCGTCTTTCGCATGATGTTATCATAGATACACACGCACACACACACACTTGCAGTCACGCACAGCCAGATGCCATAGCGGATATGAATGTGTCTGTGTAAATTGAGCTAAAAGTAACTCATCATAAGTAGACCCATTAAGACTCATATAGAGCAAGATCTACTAGGGTGTTTATGGGTTTAACCGTCTCTGTTGTTGTGTTTACGTCTGAACCGAATATTAAGTACCAATGAGTGCATTCCTTAGCAGTACCTTTATATTATGAACGTTATGTACATTAGGATGCGTCACGAAAATAAATTACAGAGGTCACCCCTCAGAAATTAATATTGAATCGTTCAATGATGATCTGCAAAATATTTCGTCAGTGGGTCAAACCATCTGTGAGCTAAACGCTCCTGAAAGCACCTCTAAAAATCATGTTTTTCATGTGTATTTTTTTTACGTTGAATTTTTGTCCAAATTTTTTTCTGAATTAAACTTGAATATAAATTTTGATACTTGTAACTTATTGGTCGAATCATTGGATGTTTATATATTAAACGTAAAATATTTAATAGAAATAACACTGTGGAAAGCAATTAAATTTAAACGCAGATAACAAGGTTCTCTATATGAGACATTCCATGACAAGCGCTAAGATTTTTGACCATGATAACTTGGATTGGTTTCAAAATTGGTGCATGTATTCTTCTCATAAAAATATGTTATACGTATATTAAAAAAAAAAATAAAAAATGTTTTTAACGATTTTATGAAATTACTATTTTTCATTCCTGTAATTCTTTGTCGATTTTAATGCACTATACCTTGTCAATGGATGCTGTATGATCTAGCGATATTAATATTGGTATTCTGCTGCTTCATCTCCTAAATAATCTCCGCCAGTGGCGGAGATTCTGCTTGTACGCATGTGAAGATATCAAGACAATCACTAAGTGACTTATAGTGAAATTTAACATAGAATATTTTTTCCTCCTGAAAATTTCGTTTTGTGGGATAGTTTAGCACCACATCGGAAAAAGTTGAAATTGACCCAAAAATGAATTATAAGTTTTGACTTATTTCTGGCATTTAAGTTTAGTTTTGAGTCTTAGTGTAGTAGAGTATTATGGCAAATATTTTTATAGAACACTATCTTTTTCACCAGGCGTTGCACGGATTCATTCTTCCCTATTCCCCTACTTTGTATGCTTTTGAAAATAAAACTAATTAATAGTTTTAAAGTTTTTATGTGTGGGCAGTACAACACCCCTTTGTCCTATCATGACCCAATATAGCCAGAAACCATATTCTGTCCACCTGACAGCTACAGTAAAATTTTCAGGCTAATCAGTCCACCGGTATGGCGTGCTATATGTAACATAAAGACAAACAGATACACATTGATTTGTATATGTATAGACTGTCCCTTTTGCTAATAGAGTCCAAAAAGATCCCTACATTGAGGAGCTAGAGGGTTAAAATGTTCATCGTAGTGTTCTATGTAATTTTGCTGAACACATCCTATATTTAAAATGTAAGGATCACAAGGTTTCCTATGCCGATTCATCAAAGAATGAGAAAAGAGGGGAAATATTCACACCCTTTATTTTTTATTCGTTGTCAGATCTTTATTATTTATTTTGTGTTATACTCGTATCTAATATTTTCATTTAATTTTCACTCAGTCTATTTTTGAGTTTGGGAAGGGAATCAAAAGTCAAAAAACTTTTTAACACGGCATCGTATTTTTTATTAGCAAATGAAAGGTCTCAATCTCTACTTTTGAATCATATTCCAATATATTTTGTATATATACATGACTAGTAAAAGTGATTTATTAAAAATATTTGTTTTAAACATTTCACTTTAACATCAAAAGACCAGATGACTAGATTGTATTTAGCCCCTGTTACACTCATCCATAGCCGCTGATGTTACCTATATTTTGTTATAAATGTAGTGTTTGGGGTTTCCCGGACTTTTTTCATTTCCCGGGAAAACGGGAATGAAAAGTTTCATTCCCGGGAATTCCCGGGAAAACATAATTTATTTTAGGTACGTCCAATATGGTTTAACATATCTACATTGGTGTGCTTTTTAACCCATTAAAGTACACGTCCGTGTACACTGTTTAAAGGTTTTCGAACATTTTTTATAATTTTCAATATGAATGCAATTCTTAATAAAACTACATGGCACAAGGAATCGGGAAGAACATAACAAAAAAATAATAATCTAAAAATAAATATATTTTATTGTAGTAGTTATTACGAAAACAATTGAAAAGAAAATTAATAAATGAAAATAACATTAGGGTTTAAAATTTAGGGTTAAAATGCTGACATATTACAAATTAAACTTAGGATTGGAGAATTCATAATATTGGACACTAGCTTTGTACCCGCTGCTTCGCATCGAAAAAGCCAGTTCTTTGTTATTAGTTTTATCCATCTGGATAGTATTTAATTAATTTCCTTTTGGTGGATATAGATAAATCTATAATAGTAATTTGGAAACCTCTTATTAGATAGCTCTCATACAGAGTCAAAGAAATGTACTTGTCGATTCAATTGGGTAGAAAACAAAAAATTACAACCGCAGAGCCTCTTATAACCTCGACCTCATGTTTCTAGATGCAGCCGGCCACTTCATAACTCTTTGCACCTTTTTCCCAAAAAGTACACACTTTGACAAAACATTAAAGGTAACATGTGTTTTTGCTTCCCCTAAAAGCATGTACTTTATTTGGTACCATGTTTATCCCTTGTCGTCCCGCATCCTCCTTATAAGTACAAATTTCGTAATTAATGGGTTGTACACCATTTTTACCCCTTTTTGTCCCGAGCGCACTTAAAAGGTTAAAAATTCGACAAATCCAATTTGACTGCGCTTCTACATGGTAAGAGGAATTTACATATCAAATTTACGTTGGCACCATTTTTTATCCCTTTTTGTCTCGATCACCCCTTATAAGTACAAATTTCGAAAAATCCATCTATATTGCTAGTCTAAGTTGTCAGAGAAATATAGATACCGATTTTCACGAATATATCAATACTTAAATTGGTACTAATTTTAGCCCTTTTTGTCTCATTCCTCCTTTTTCGAAAAAATCCATATTTGTAGCTCGTGTGCATGGCCATTGCAAGGAACACACCGAAATGTCACCAACGATTCGGGAATTCCCGGACCCCAAACCCTATATAAATGACAATAGATTGTATTTAGCCCCTCTTACACTTATGCATAGTCGTTGCTGTTACCTATATTTTGGTATAAATGACAATGTTTTCCAATGACATTAAGTACTTTTTTAGATGAAACATTGAAAAAGTCAGATTTTCGGTGTTTTTTTACATATCGTCCTTCCGCACATTGAAGAACAAATTTAGGATTTTTTGGTCAGTAATTCCTACACATGCCTCCAACCTTTTCTGCTATCCCAAAGAGATTAAAAATTCGATATGCCCTAATGTATATCTTGTTTATTGAAACCTTGAGGAATCTGTGTGTGTGTGTGTGGAATCAGCGAACACACTTTTCCCAATTTTTCCCACATTTTTCAACATGGTTATTAGTTGGTGAGATGTTGATTTATTTCAAAACAACATTCAGTAAGGAGTAGAACTGCACTTGGGTTTTTAAAAATCCATCTGAAGTTGACTGAATTATTGAAGTTTTCATTAAAACTACAATTTTGGCTAAAGAACACAAGTTTTTAGCATTCCAGTTCATGTCATCAAAACAGTTAGTTCAGTAAAAAATCCGAAATTTTGGAATTCGTCTATGTTTCAAAAAAAAAAAAAATAAAATCAGCAAAATCTAGTAATTTTTTTCATTATTGAAGTTTTCACTAAAACTAAATTTGTGCAGAATAAAAGTAGCTAAAATGCATCAAAACTTAAAAACGATAATTAAGGCATAACAACCATTTTAATAAAAATCCCAAATTTTGGAACATATTTTCCCCATTTTTGGAATTGGGGTATAAATTGGAAAAAACCAAAATCAGCAAATCTATTAAGATTTACACTATTTGTATCTGCTTTACCGAATTTTTGTTGAACCTCGGATTCGTAAAATTTTAAGATATCTGAACTGGAATGACCAGATTTGATAATAAAACCTTGAAATGGTATTGAGTGTGGAGGGTATAATATGGTTGGTCGCTCACTTCCTCGGGATCGTCACTTAGTGCCATAATGACATCGTTTTGAATGATGTGGTCCACTCGGAGAGGTCTGTTATATCCAGCCTAAAAGAAAGATATCCAATATTTCAGTTACTGATATCTATGTATGTAATAATTGTTTCCCAAAGGGCCTTGTGCTGTGGATTGATAAGAACTGGACAGTCACATATTGCACCAGCTGTACAGAGGAAAGTTTACTTACAAAGATTTGTATGCTCCGTTCGAATTCATTCCTTCCTTTCTTGTTTTTATTCGAAAATGTTTATATCATAACCCCTTAATACTGTGAGCCACTGTAAACACATCACGGCCTGCCGAGTTTTGTCATGTATGTAAAATTCTATTTGTGGCAATTAAATCAAATGGAAGACACAATAAACTGCTTAGCGGCACGCAACCTTAATCAGCCAAACCAGTGCACCCGAGTAGCTAGCTAATGCATAAAGTTACTTCTATCTCATATTGGCTAATTATTCCACTAACTGGATTTGGTTTTTTATTATCCCTTTGATATTTTCCGAAAGTGGATTCAGGGATAATGGGGAAAATTTAAGGCATTTACATACGATATACATACGTATATGCCATAATGTTAATAACTGAATGATAATTAATTTCCGCTTCCGTTTCCGTGATAATGGAAATGCTCTGAAAGCTGCAGCAAAGGATAATTAAATTCTTTTTTCTCATTAGGCTGCATAATTTTATTGAATTTTAGGGTAATAGATATATATAGTATTGTTTTTTGCCTTTTATGTCGTTAAAGCAAATGCCAAACTCAAAGAACCCCTTTTAAAATTCGATTTATATATTTTTATTTAATTTTCACGGAGGGATACTTTATGCTTTAAAAAATGAAACGATATTCTCCACGTGAAATCATGGAAGGAGTGCAAAAGATCCTGGCTCTCCTACTAACTATAATGTAGGATGGGTCATTTAAAACTTTAAATTAGAATCCGCTATAAAAAACTACTGATTATTTATTCAAATTTCTGGTTTTATTGGAAAGTTTGAACTTTGTCATTTAATAATGGAACACAATGACTACAACGACTGTCTCGACAGTACCTCATCCGATCAACCCAATTTTTCAATACAGCCTAAATTCCACAACAAATAGAGACTCGTTGTGGATGCATTGGCTTCTCAAAATCACGTGTGGGTTCTCTGAACCCCATATGCGGCTATTTTGCTTATTGGCATAGCCACCGGGATGAAAATAAGCTTCATGAAGGCGATCTCTTCTCGAAAAATGTCCGTAAATCTTACAGTAAATTTCGTACAGTTTGCATTAAAGACTCACTACTTTTGAAGTAAGTTTTTAATATTTCCCAATTTTGTTCGAGCATATAGCGTCCCATATTGCAAATGTCAAACATAAACCGGAAAAAAAGAATAAAAAATGTTATTCAAAGTAATCGATAGTTCAAATTTTAAATTTTAAATGGGCCACCCTTTATTTAAAATATCTAGTTGACAATTTGTATCCTTTGAATCTTTGTAGTCCAATAGTTTCAAACGTATGTCAACCGGTTCAAGTGTATTATGGACTGTCGAACGGTGCAATATTTACCATTGTAATACAAAATGTCGCATTACGTGCCTTGTTGTATTAAATGAGTCTTGCAAGCAATTACATATACATCTGTATCGATAAAAATCACAGCATTGAATATATGCAATACAATTGTGGTTACAATTCCAATGTATAGCAAAAAAAAACTTACATAAAATCTTACGAGTCCTCCGAATGTACATGAACATTTTTCCTTCACACTTCATGGTCCATCGGCACCACATTTTGTGTAATCTCACTAATCGTACACAAATGTGAGAATATTAAACTTTTCGGTTGAATTCGAATGGTTTTATGGTTGCTGGCGGAGCTGTTAAATGTTCCACAAGAATAATTGATTGGTGGGTCTCTAACACCAAATTATCAGTAGACGTTTTTCTTATCACTAAAACCAAATAGCAATTCCTTTACATACATTCATCCACACACACACACACACATGTTCTGTATGTACGTTTGTCATTGACAATAATTTCTGCCTTTTGTTTCAGCAAAAAAGTGTTGATATCATCACTTTTTGTCCCTGGCATTCCACTCGTACAAATACGCACGAATTCGTTTTGTGTAGCATGTCTTTCATGGTGGAATTATTGAAATATGCATAAAACCACATCACGTCCAATCAAAAGGGAAATCGAATTTTCCAATAAATGAAAGAGCAAAGATAGACAATCGCACATGCCTACATGCTGGGAGTGCCAAACGACGCAGGTTTCCACAAATGCCGGGATTACCAAATAATCCCACAAACACGCCAAACATTTAAGAAAAAGGTCAGACAGAGTCGGCGACAAACATTAGGCGTAATTTATCAGGTTGGACAGGCAATTTACTAGACTACAGAGTGGATAAAAAAGAAGACATTTAAAAATTTTTAGTTTAAATTATTTATATGTAAATGGAACATAAAAAACATTATATACTGTCATATTATTATTTTTACACCCTTCACCACAGGATGGGGATTACCAAGCTGTCATTCTAAGACCCTATAAAGTATACATATTCTTGATCGTCATAAAAATCTAAGACGATCTAGCCAAGTGCTTCCGTCCGTCTGTTGAAAGCCCGCTAACACCTAAACGAAAGGAGCTTAGAGGTAAAATTTTCCATAAATGCGAAATCGGTCTAAAGAGAAAAGTTTTTCCCTCTCAAGGACTGAAACTACCACTAATAACATCTAATATTTTAGAGTATTTAAGCATGTTTTTTTTAATATGTCTGCTTGAATTTACTTGGTATTGGGTATGCGCATTCGCCCTATAACAAAAAAGTGCCCCATAAAGTGATTCTTATTCATAGGAGGTGAAATGGGACAAAAAGGAATAAAAATGGTACCTATCAAAGGACAACATCTAGAAATACGAAATTCGGTGTGTACATTGTAAAATGAGAAAAAGGGGATACAAGTGGTGCTAACTAATCGGCTTCAGGTAGAATGATGGAATTCGGTGTGTACATCTCTCTAATTGCGTAGACACGTAAAATAAAGAGAGTTTAGAAAGTTATACTCTTAATGGGTAAAATGGCAAAATACTTTTGTTCTAGTCGTGTAAAAAATTAGATAAGGACCCAAGGATTTTTTTAGATATTAACATTAACAAGTAAGGAAAGGCTAAAGTCGGACGGAGCCGACTATATGATACACTCCACTTTCTATCCTATTACAATTCAATTCTGTAAAAAAGTGAAATAGGGAAGGATTTTTGTACCCAGTAAATGTATGTGTTTGACAAAAAATGTTAAATAGGAAAGGATATCTGTTCGGGTGTATATTGAAACATGGAACGGTGTGACCCGCTTTCACCGTGTACGTATGTTTACATGTGAAATGTAGTATGTAAAGTTTGGACAAAATCAAACTGTCCAAATTTGGACATTTTGTATATATATATAAAAAATATATCTAAATATGACCGATCTTACCCACTTTCACCATAGGTGTGTTTTAGATGAATTATAAGTGGTTGTGATAATTTCAAAGAAAATCGGGTAAAATATGTGGTTTCTAGAGCGAAAAAAGTCAAATCGGGAGCGACATTTGTTTGGGGCTATATTTAAATCTGAACCGATCTAACTTGCTTTCGCCCCAGGTGTTTCTAGTTAGATTATAAGGTGTTAAGCCAAATTTGAAAAAAATCGGGTACTATATGTGCTTATTAAAAGGTCAAATAGGGAGCGACATTTGTATTGGGGATATATCTAAATCTGAGCCGATCCGACCGATTTTCACCATAGCTTTTTTCAGTTCAATTATAGGGTACTGTGCCAAATTTGAAGCAAATCGAGTGAAATGTGTGGTTTCTAGAGCGGAAAAAGTTAAATCGGGAGCGACATTTGTATGGGGGATATATCTAAATCTGAGCCGATCCGACCGATTTTTACCATAGCTGTTTTCAGTTCAATTATAGGGTACTGTGCCAAATTTGAAGCAAATCGAGTGAAATTTGTGGTTTCTAGAGCGGAAAAAGTTAAATCGGGAGCGACATTTGTATCTAAATCTGAGCCGATCCGACCGATTTTTACCATAGCTGTTTTCAGTTCAATTATAGGGTACTGTGCCAAATTTGAAGCAAATCGAGTGAAATGTGTGGTTTCAAGAGCGCAAAAGTCAAATCGAGAGCGACATTTGTATGGGGCTATATCTAAATCTGAACCGATTTTACCCACTTTCTGCATAGGTATATATAGATGGATTATAAGATGTTTTGTCAAATTTAAAGAATATCGGGTTCAATATGTGGTTTTTAGAGCGGAAAATGTCAAATCGGGAGCGACATTTGGGGCTATATCTAAATCTGAACCGATTTGCTTCAAATTAAATAGCGTTCGTCCTTGATCGTCCTGTAAGTTGATTAGATGGACAGACAGACGGACATTGCTAAATCGACTCAGAAAGTGATTCTATGCCGATCTGTATAATAAACGATGGGTCTAACTCGTTTCCTTTTGGGTGTTACAAACAAATGCACAAAGGCATAATACTCTCGTGGAGTGTATAAAAATCGGGCAATCGGATAAAGGATATTTACACAATCGAAAATGGCTAAATTGCGTTTTGGAACTAAAAAATCTCACTTTTTGCACCAAATGTATCCTATCTCCTACGGCTGCAATTTCGTGCAGGCAAGAGTTGTCCTACAAAAAGCGGGAAACCCTTCAACCTTTCCAAATATGTATATATTTCGAAAAAGGCTTTTTCATTACAACCAAACCAAGAAACCACAATTTTTAATAAAAAAATTGAGTGCAAAATCCCTTAAAATGTGTGAGGAACAGTTCGACAAAAACAAAAAAGAAATTACGCTTTTTTAATTTTTACGCTTTTTATACCCTACACCACTTCGTGGTCTAGGGTATTATAAGTTAGTTTTGCGCCAAATGTTTGTAACACCAAGAAATAATCGAGCTAGACCCACCTTTAAGTATACCGATCGGCTTAGAATCACCAGCTGAGTCGATTTAACGATGTCTGTCTGTCCGTCTGTCCGTCTGTCCGTCCGTCCGTCTGCTGTCCATCTAAGCTTGTTCGCACTATACAGGTCGCAATTTTTGTCCAATTGTCATGAAACTTGGCAGAAGTTATTGTTTCTGGCCAAGGACCATCGGTATTGAATTTGGAGGAAATCGGTTCAGATTTAGATATAGCTCCCATACAAATGTCGCTCCCGATTTGACATTTTCCGCTCTAGAAACGACATATTGTACCCGATTTTCTTTAAATTTGGCAGAACATCTTATAATCCAACTAGAAATACGTATGCAAAAATTGGGTAAGATCGGTTCAGATTTAGATATAGCCCCCATACAAATGTCGCTCCCGATTTGACATTTTCCGCTCTAGAAACGACATATTGTACCCGATTTTCTTTAAATTTGGCAGAACATCTTATAATCCAACTAGAAATACGTATGCAAAAATTGGGTAAGATCGGTTCAGATTTAGATATAGCCCCAATACAAATGTCGCTCCCGATTTCACTTTTGCCGCTTTAGAAACCACATATTGTACCCGATTTTCTTTAAATTTTGCAGAACATCTTATAATCGAACTAGAAACACCTATGCTGAAACTGGGTAAGATCGGTTCAGATTTAGATATAGACCCAAACAAATGTCCACATACAAATGTCGCTCCCGATTTGACGTTTTTCGCTCTAAAATCCACATATTGTACCCGATTTTCTTTAAAATTGGCACAACATCTTATAATCCAACCTATGGTGAAAGTGGGTAAGATCGGTTCAGATTTAGATATCGCACTCATACAAACGTTGCTCCCGAATGTTTAACCGATTTTGGCCAAACTTTATATATTATATTTTACCAATAAACATACATGGTGAAAGCGGGTCACATCGTTCCAGGTTTCAATATACCCCCATACAAATGTCCTTTCCGATTTAACATTTTTTGTCAAACACATATATTTACAGGATGCAAAAATCCTTCCCGATTTCACTTTTTTACCAAATTGAATTGTAATGATATAGAAAGTCCGTCCGTCTTTAGAATTTCCTTACTTGTTTGGGAGATGCCCATATGTCTCTACTTTGGTATAACCCAAATGGGGTCCCATTCTGATCTATTACAGCTCTAGAAACTACATCTTACATCGGATCTTCTTCAAATTTTGCAGATCATGGTACTTTTCAACCAGGAATACCTACCGTGAATGAGAAATAAAGAGTGATTTTTTTGAGGTTAGGATTTTCATGCATTAGTATTTGACAGATCACGTGGGATTTCAGACATGGTGTCAAAGAGAAAGATGCTCAGTATGCTTTGACATTTCATCATGAATAGACTTAATAACGAGCAACGCTTGCAAATCATTGAATTTTATTATCAAAATGCGTGCTCTGTTAAGAAAGTTCATCGCACGCTTCCATTTTATGGTCAGTTTAATCGACCCACTGAAGCGGCTATTCGGGCTATTGTGACTAAATTTCGCACCAAATTTACATTGTTGGACATTAAACCACCAAGACGCTTACGTAGAGTACGAACTGAAGAAAATATCGCAGCTGTATCGGCCAATGTTAATGATGACCATCAATTATCGATTCGTCGCCGTTCGCAGCAATTGGGCCTCTGTTACTCAAAAACGTGGAAATGCCAAAATTGGACTAAGCGGATGGACCACTTGAGGCGCAGCCGCGGTCAACATTTAAATGAAATTATCTTCAAAAAGTAAATGTCATGGACCAATCTAACGTTTCAAATAAAGAACCGATGAGATTTTGCAAATTTTATGCGTTTTTTTTAAAAAAAAAGTTATCAAGTCTTAAAAAATCACCCTTTATATAGGCCCATGTTTTGGACCAGGCCCAAAATGTAGTTATAGGCCCCCTTTTGAAATGTCGGTCCGATTCATCCTATTACTACTGTATAATTTGTATTTGTCTGTCGGATAATTGGATCAATTACCATATTATTAACCATATTCGTCAAATATGACTAAAGATTAATTTATAGTATAATTTATACTGTATAATTTATATGAACTACATAAAATTGCTCCCATGACCCATGAATAAATGGGTTTAGTAATCAAAGCTGCGTATGTACCGCAGGGAGTGGTGTAGGGTATTATATAGTCGGCCCCGCCCGACTTTAGCTTTTCCTTACTTGTTAATTTTTTACTTGTTTTGATATATCCTTGTCGTATTGTAACCAAAATATTGAATAACCAAAAAATTACATTAAAAGACCTACGTAACCGAAATCGAAATGACAATCTTTGCAAATTCCTGGATTGTCAAATGGAAATGTTATCATGGGCAACCCTACTGCATACACAGGACATTCATATATATACATTTATACTATATCGATATATATATGTATGATGTACATTTATGTAGACAGTATAACTAGCCACACAGGCAAATAAACGAAACAGCAAAAAGCCCCTAAACATAAATATCCATCTATGCATATTGGTAATACAAAAGGAAGTCCATTGAAAAAGGAATAATAAATAGAAAATTTACACATGTATGAGTATACGAACATGAGTAAGAGGGTACACGTATGATTACATATATAAGGTAGTAGAAACTTTAAATGTATGTATGAGGAATATGGCCAAATATTATAAAATATATTTTAATACTACGCCAGTATTCATTTGTAAATGAACGAAAAAATAAGATACAAATAGAGAGAAATTTTGAAATATTTTCCATAAAAGTATTTAAAACAGCTGGCTATGTATGCCAAAAATATACGAAGGTAAAGGGTGTCCCAAGATACAGGTAAAGTGGAATTTTGAAAGAAATCAAGGGGTGTCAAATAACAAATATTTGTTTTAATATTCCCCTGCAAGAATTTTCAATCGTAATACATGGCGGCTGATGAAGAAACTCGAATATCGAAAGGCAAATCCACATGGAAAATTGTCTGTAGTGACTTTCTGCTGATACCCATTTATATAAAATGTTTTTATCAAATAAAAAAAATGAACTTTTTTCTCTGTGTACGTGTCTAAAAACACCCTGCAGATTAATAAATATAGTGATGAGTACATGTTTATGATTTGCTCGTATCTAAGTCCTTTATCTATCTCTTTCAAGTTCCACTTTCTCAAATTCCAAGTCGCAAATAGAATGGTTTATTGAACCTTTGTTGAATTTCGTACGAAGTTTAATGAAAAGTATACGAAAAAAGTCATGTCATCTGCATTTGGTGTGTATAAATTTAATGATATTTTTGCACTTTGCAACATACTTAGCAACTTGTGTTGCCATTATCATGCGATTTCCCCTCATTGACGGTGACAGGAAGTCTGGCAATACAAACACACACACACATTCTTTTGTAAGCCAGATGTAAACAAACAGAAGCATACATATACATACACATGCACCATTTCAAAAGAATGTCGAATCAAAGTCAAGTCATGTGCGCAGAATGTATTCAACTAGTGAATTTCTAAATAATTTCGAATCATGTTGTACAATGAACACCTTGGACTCGTCAGACATATTTTTCGAAAGAGTTAGATACAGTCTTAAGAAACGAAGAGACACTAGTTATAACCGGAAAGCAAAATTTTGAAACGACTATAATTTTTCTGAATATCTCAAGAACTATTCTCCTTTAAACAAGTTTTATACGCTAAAAAGGTTTTTCCAAATTAGAACTTTCAAGGAATAAATGGAAACAGAGGGATAAAAATGGTACCAACCAAACGGCTATAGCTAGAATGTTGATAGTCGGTGAGTACATTCTGGATTTTCAAAACTTGTTCATTTGGAATTAAAATAGAATGGAAATAAAACCAACCAAACGGCTGTAGCTGATAATGCACTTTCTATCCTCCAATATTTAGGGCATTTAAGCTTTTCTGTAAATTGCTGCCTTATATATCGATGGCTTATATATAAATGGCTATGAACAAAAACATAACTTTTCAGTAGAGCGAAAAAACTGATTTTCTCCTTAATTGTAAGAGTAATTCTTAATCATTCTTCTACAGTTTAATCTAAAAAAGATAACTAATTGCTACAATTAAAAAGTTTTCGAAATTTCCTATTATTCGCGGTTTTATGTTTCATAGCCACTTTTGCATGTTTAAATAAGCACATAGCCATTAATGCCCATATCTATTAGAGTATCTTCAAAATAAAAGTTGTGGATGTTCCCGACTAAAATGAAAGATTGGTTTGTTTTATATGTTCTCCCAAAATATTTCGCTTTTGTCATTATCATTTCGTGGTCGTTTGTCCTTCTTACAGGACTTTTAATTTCCAAAGGATGTACAAGTTTCAATAATTTAGTTGCGTACTTTTGCGTGTCATACAATGGCGATATGGGTATCAAATGAAAGATAAGAATATCTGCAAAATATACTTTTAATTTCATGCGTCTATCTATGTTCATTTAACATTAACAACCATTTACATTTTCCCCTTTAAAAATTTTATGTAGATTATTCATATTTTAATTTTTAATGGGGACAATTTGAAATACTTGAATTTCTTTCCAAAAATTAGCTTTATATTTATAAGACTAGAATGTGTTTACGATGCAATACCATATTTCAGTTTTTACTACACATTTAGCCCACGGAGTATAAACAGTAAGAAAAAAGTTTGCGGCACTTAATGGGTTAGAAAAAATTGCAATTGGTTATCAATACCTCTCCAACGAGCCCCTAAAAACATAAATCGAACTAAAAATGTGGAAGTTATTGCGGTTTTTATAAAAAATGCATCAAAAATTGCACTAAAATAGTATAAATCGGTCCCTTATATTGGGTCATATTGCAAGTTTTTAGTATGGTTTGATAAGGCTCGGGTCGGATTTTAATTTCTAGCGGTATTTTTCTCAATGCCATTCTCATCGTGAATTTCATTCAAGAAAAACCTGATTTATAGAGGTTATTTTGAACGCGTTCAGCTCACGAACGGACAATGCTAAAAGCGAAATATTTTTGGAGAACACATAAAACAAACCAATCTTTCATTTTAGTCGGGAACATCAACAACAATTTTTCCTTCCTCACAAAAGAATCCACTCTAATATATATACGATACGATTTATTGTAAACTCGATAACGTTTTTCATGAAATCTTGGCAATTTTGTATAGAAAACGCATTTCCAGCATCGTCTGTCATATTGGTACCATTTTTTATCCCATCTTCCAAATTTTTTACAAAAAGTGTATATTGCGGTAGGACACGGTAAACAAAAAATAAAACTTGGATATTTTTGGAAAATTTTCATTTTCGCGGGAAATACGACTAAAATGATTCTCATGCTTGACATTTTTGTTTTTTGATTTTCTCGCGATCTAGCCAACGGAACCGACTGAATTTTTTTATTTATTAAGAACCAATGTCGCTTGTAACCTATATGTAGTTAGTCGCTGTAATTGTTGAAAAATCCAAAATTTGCGGTTGCTCTTTTTAACTTTCTCCATCCAGGGTTTTGAAACTTGACACAAACATTCCCCATGAAGTCAGCAATCACATGCCAAAAAAATATTTTGGTATTCTCAATATGATAAAAAGTTACTCGGGTTTTTCTAAAGATACTTTTCACTATTTTTGACTTTACAGCCACTATTTATCCTATTTTAGCCTGATAATTTAGGAATCAAAATGGCATTTAAAACTCACTTTCGTAAAAATGGTTCATAGCCACTTATGAATATAAATCCTCGATATACTTTTTGAACTAACTTGAATCCATAGAGTAAGCCCCAGTGGAATGTAAATCCGCGCGTCTGAACTTAACGGCTTTTTTATATAGTTTTCTATTTTCTATGGATTTATTCGTGTCATTATTTTATCCCTACCCCTATTAATATTATAAAACCTTAGTGTAAGTCTGTTTGTTCCGCAATCACGTGTCACGGTTCACGTTTATGTAGATTATGAACCGATCTTGTTGAAATTTTCAGTACAGGTCTAGAAGGAACTAAAGGCTATAGAATTTGTAAAAATTTGCTCTGCGGGCGAAGGGGGCGTGGCAATAGTGTTCTTGAGAGCTAGAAGGCTGAAAATTGGAACGTATATATTACTGACCACGATAAAGATCAATTTGATGCCGAAATTTGGATTTTCTTTTTGTGGGCGGATTGGGGGTGGCAATAGTGTTCTTTGAGCTAGAAGACTGAAAATTGGAACATATATATTACTGACCACGAGAAAGATAAATATGATGCCGGATTTTGAATTTTCGTTTCGTGGGCGGTGGGGCGTGGCAAAAGTGTTTTTGAGAGGTAGTATTCTGAAACTTGGTACATATATGTATATTACTGACCACGAGAAAGATAAATATGATGCTGGATTTTGAATTTTCGTTTGGTGGACAGTGGAGGTTCAGCTAGTTATTTTATATTTTTTTCAAAAAAATAATCTTTTTTTGCTTTATTTTTTTAAGACAGTCCCCAACCCACTGTTTCTATGTGTAAGCGAAATTCACAACATTGGTAGCCATCATAATTATGATTAATATGAGTGGTAACCGAACCTATATTTCCACAATGAGTGCACAAATATTAAAGGCTTCTTCGACGAAACCTGGAATTTTGGTAAACAATTAAAAATATGTCCATAAGAAATTGTTTGTATGGTGTGTAAAAACTTCACTAATATTCAATTCGTATTTTTGAAGAAAAATGCTGGACGATTCTTGTATATTTTGAAGAAACTAAAAATACATAATAATATAGTCTAATACATTATCTAATATATTTTCCCTATTTATTTATCTTTTCAGGTAAGTCCAAACACTGTTACATGTCTTCGAATCGTAAGTTAAAAACCCATATCACCTGGTCTTGTGGAAATGTGGCTGAAGCTAAATAATATCAAACTCAAAAAGCAATTGTACTCACATTGAATTAAATATAATTTCATCATGAAATAAATCTGGTCATTTTTTGCGTCTAATCATTGCGTCCAAGAAACCACGGCTTGAATGATTTTGATGTACTTATAGATACTTAAATTTTGCGAGGATTTAAGCGAGCTTTCTTGCAACCATTTTTAGTAAAACACCTACGAATTGATAAAGGGGTCATATGCTACATTTTAACGTCCCTTCCAATTTGAATTTTTAACACACCTGAAAACAAATATTTCAAAAAAAAGAAGGATAATTCTAAGATGAAACCCCCAAGCTTTTGAGGCAGTTGAGTTGTAACTAACAAATTAAATTTTGAGATATGTTTGTTCTTCAGATAACCCCAATCAAGAACTTGCTAATGTTTTTGTATGAACTACAATGTCGCACACTGTAAATATACACATACTCGCTGGCAATACAACGCCATTTCACAGAAAAACATCGAGTTTGACTTCACGATTTAGCATTTGACTTGAAGGTGTTCTGCTCTATTGAAGGCAAAGTTGTAATATAAAAGTGCTAAAGTACAACACGTTCTTTTTTTGCGCTGGTTTGGAATATATTGCAGCACAAGATAAAGAAGCCTAGCACTTTTTTTATTAAAAACAGGAAATTCGCGGTGACTTTTTGCTACAATTTTCCTTTCCAATCCGGAGCAAAGAGTATATTTTGTTGAAATGTATTTTCACTAAGAGCAACGTGTAAGGATCCCACACTCACACCGGATAAGAAAGCTATTCACTTGAGATAAATAAACAAAAAACTGCACGTTCGCAAGAATGCTTACGTTACGAATTTGCTGGTAAAGCGGATTCTTTTTTTTGAGTTGGTTCGCCGTGAAGTCAAATCAAACATTCCAAGCGTCGATGCTAAGCGAAGGTGTTTTCGCAACGAGTAGCCCAGTTTCTTGGCAGGCTTCATTCATTCAATATGTGGTGTGTACAGGCTGGCTGTGGGAATGTTCAGCGTTTTTTGCTTTTTTGTAGGAGCTCCAGGGAGTGAAACGCTCCAATGTGTGCATAGCTAGGTCTAAATGTATGTGTGGTTATGTGGTCCTGCCTTACCACTTACAAGAGTGCTGCTCGATGGCATGAGTTGTAGTCTGTGTTAGAATTGATGATATAGGTTTTTGTGGCAATTCTTGTTGTTTTTTGCAGATTTTTTTTTGAGGGGGGTATGTCGTGGAAAATTTTTCAATATTGCTCAACTCTAACTCCAGGTTCAACCAAAACCAAACCCCCGCACACACACGCACACCCACACCCATACATATCAATAAGACTATTCGGGAGAGTGTATGAAAAACTAAAGGATTCATCCAATTTTCTTTGGTTGGGAAAACATTGAAAACTTTTCATTGAGGTTTTTATTCAACAGTGATTGTCGACGTGTGGTGAGTGGGTGAGAAATTGTCTAAAATATACCAGATCAAATGGTACGACGGCATTTGTTAATTTTCGCATTTTATTTGGAAAAATCCGACGACCAGCACAGTGGGTTTATTAGGAAAATTATGGAAATTGAATTGAAATGTAGAGCAAGAAGTAGATTTTTTTATTTTCTAGATCAGAAGAATTAAAAAGGAATTGAATATTTTATTAAAGAATTTCTTCTTTTCGGCAAAGTTGAAAAAAATGCAACTTCTGTTTTAAAAAATCGTAAGCAAGTAGACAGATTTCTAAAAGTTTTAGTTTTTACTTCAAATATAACTCTTTTAAAACATAGCCGCCTTTAAAAAAATCACAGTGATCTGTCAGTACCATTCCATTAAGGCAACATCCTCATATTTTTAAATGCCAGGTAAAAGTAAGTTGTTTTAATCATTTTATTAAATATTTTTAAGTTCGGCAGCAATTTCTTAACAAAAATTTATTAAAAAAATATTTATACAAGTAAAAACGGCGTTATGTTTGGACGGTCCGAACTTTATATATACTCCACCATGGATTGCATTCCACAGAGGCTGTCGATTTTCGTAGAAGTACAGTAATATTACAGGAAAATATAAATGTTTTTAATATAGCCAAACCAAAATAAATACAAATATTGAATAAAAAATTTTATAAATAAATATAATATTTTTGTTATATCGAAATAATACTTCAAGTCAATGCAAAAAATAAATATTCTTATATTTATATTTTCGAAAAAAGTTTAAATACCATAAATATTGGTAGATTGGTTGTATTTCCATTCTATTTTATTTCCAAACGTACACATTTTGAAAATCCATTATCTCACATACATAGTGCAAAATAAACTAACTTCATGATTCAACAAATTTTTGTCATAAAAGTAAAAAGTACGAATTCGTAAAAAACTTTTTATTTTGCATGTCTATGCAGTCAGAGGAATGTATACGCCGAATTCCATGATTCCAGCTGCGGTCATTTGGTTGGTACCATTTTAATCCCCTTTTTACCACCTTAAAAGTACTGTTTTCGAAAATCTCTTTATTTTACGTATCTACGCAATTAGAGGGAAGTACACTCCGAATTTCGTCATTCTAGCTGTAGCCGTTTAGTGGGTACTATTTTCATCCCTCTGTTCCCATTGTATCCCTTGAAAGTACGTATTTGGAAAAACTGTTTATATTTCGAGTCTACGCAGTCAGAAGAATGTATTCTCCGAATTTCATGACTCTAGTTGCGATCATTTGGCTGGTACTATTTTTATCCCCTTTTCCTTTTTAACCCCAAGAAGTACAAATTTCGTAAAATCCATTTATTTTACGTATCTACGAATCAGAGGAATCTATACACCGAATTTTAGATGCAGCCGCTTGGTTGGTACCATTTTTATCCCTATATTCCCATTTTATCTCTTAAAAGTAGGACTTTGGAAAAAATACTTTTATATTATGAATCTACTCAATTAGATGTATGCACATTTAGTGTTTCTAGCTGCTGTCGTTTGATAGGTAGCATTTTTATTCCTTTTTGCCCTATTTCTCTCCCTACGAATAAAAATAATTTTGTGGTGCTCGTTTTTGTTGCACATTCCCCTATGCATACCCAATATCAAGTAAGTACAAACAGAGATATTGAAAAATATGCTTAAATACTCTAAAATATTAGGGGTCATTATGAATATTTTTAGTCCTGCTGAGGGAAAAATGTTTCCCTTTGGGCCGATTTCGCTAAGTTTCAATCTCAACCGATCTACGCCTATAAGACGCATTTATGGAAAATTTCCTTTCGTTTAGATGCTAGCGTGCTTTCAACAGATGGACGTCTTAGAATTTTATGACGATCAAGAATATATATATACTTTAAAGGGTCTCAGGTCGATATTTCAAGGTGTTACAAACGGAATGAAAAAGTTAGTAGACACCCATCGTGGAGGTGGAGGGTATAATATTATAATAAAGTATTTAAAAAATTAGGAATTAGAAAAAAATTAAAAAATATATTTTTTAAGATTTTTGATAATTTTCTTTTAAACTAAAAGTAATTTGCTTGAAATTCGGCAAAAATATGTTTTTGTATATCATGTTTTGTATATACCACAATTTTTTTCAAATTACTTTTTGGCAAAATTCCTGATGTGCGATCCACCCTAGTGTCCACAATTACATATTTTTTGAAAAATCGAGAAATGCCTTGTTAAGAAGTACAAATTTGCAAACTTCCAATAAGACTGGAGAACCCAAGTTAAATTTCCGTTCCATTTCACTTGGAATTAGTTTATAATCCAAAAATATCTCTCAACAGTTTATATATCAGTTTATTCAATCTAACTCCATTCTAATTTATTTTGCTCCACCTAAATGTTCGGGTTCATCAAATTATTTTTAGTGCCTTAAAGCCACTGTGCAATATGTTCGTTCGCATATTAGTTTATTCTCTTACTTCCACCTTCACCGCGAACATCTTCTTATTTGCACTTTTTCTCGATATCATTGTGTTCAGTTTTATTATTTTCCCTTTTTTGCCTCTCGGTATTCAAAAACGTTCGAAGATGTGAAACTTTTTCTGACACTTTGTAGTCAGTTTGAAGTACTTTCTCGTAAGTTTGTGGTTTATAATGATGCTGATTTATTTACATAACGTCAAGTGTTTGAATGTGATAAGCTTTTTGAGTGCCTTGATTTCCACTTCCTCGTGTTTTTTTCTGTCGTTGTTCTCGTTGAGTGTGTGCAGCCACTGCCACTGCCACTTCTAGCACCGTTTCTTTGCTTTGTCGTCTCATCCGCCAGCTCCTTAAAGACAAAAGGTTATCGATAGTTTGGTAATACGACGAGTGTTCCTCTTTGCTTTCGTTCCCCGTTTCGTTTCTTCGCAGGGTATGGAAATTCCTGGGAACATCATATGAAAAGTTTTTTGTACGTACTATATGTACATTAGGCCCCCCATTCATGTACAGTTTTAACTGTCAGTTAAAACTGTCAGTTATAACTGTACGTGAGTTGCCGGTCTTAAACTGTGAACTGAGATGTACACACACGTCCAGTTCAGTACTTCAGTTTTTAACATGGATTCGAACGAGCAGGACGGTTTGGCCGCTCTCGGTTTAGATTTTGTAATTTTACAAAAAAGAAAAAATAAACAGCGTAAACAGTGGTGCAAGAAGTGGTTATTACAACGAAATTTATCTTCCCACATTAGTTTATTAACAGAATTAAGTGAGGAACCATTAGATTTCCTCAATTATTTGCGCATGACTCAATCAGTGTAAATGCTGTCTGCAGATGCTCCAGACTTCTTTGATGACTCAAGTTTCTTTTTTTCTTTGCGAAAAGCGGATCTTAATCTGTTTATTTTTGCCAAAACAGATTTCTTTTCCGCGTCAGGCTCTAGTTCTTGTAACTTCTTCGCCAGCTTGTTGTAGGCAGCATCTTTTTTGGCGCGATCATGATACTCGCTAGACTTAACTTGCCATAGGCAAGGTTCAGATCTATATATTCCAATAAAATCAACTATTACTTGGTTCTGTTTACGCGACATGATGATACGCACTCTCGCTCGACACAAATTGAACTGAGAACAGTACAGCGAACCCCCACACACGTTCACTTCAGTTAAAACTGTCAGTTAAAAATATAAAATTTTTATATTTCTCAGTTAAACTGAACAGTTGAGTACAACTGTCAGTTATATACCACACACATACAGTTTCAACTGACAGTTTTAGCTGAACAGTTCAAACTGACAGTTAAAACTGTACGTGAATGGGGGGCCTTAGG